>PVJI01004667.1:0-106618 GCA_004026765.1 Micronycteris hirsuta | reverse complement strand
GTTATACAGTATTCCTTTCTTCGTTCCATATTATTTTTTCCTATTTTTTTCTTGATTAGCTTTGCCAGAGGTTTCTCTCTTTGCTTGTGTTTTAATAAAACATCTTTTTTATTTCTTAGCAAAATTACTAATTTTATTTTTTCTAACCACTGTCCTATTTTAATCTTTATGAATCCCTTCTTCCTCTTTTTCTTAGTCATGTTCTCTTGGCTCTCTTTTTAACTTTCAGTCGAACAGTTTACTTATGTTCTTTGTCTTATTTAATTACAAATGCCTCTCAAGCTTTTAGTCATTCTGTGTTCACGGCCTTGGCCTTTTCATTTATGTAATGTTCTTGTTATCATTGTTTTCTAAATAATCTGTAATTGCAATTTTGATTTCTTTTTGATCTAAAAGTTACGTAGGAGGGTAGTGTTTTTTTAAGCTTGGGAATTAATGTGTAGTTTCTCTGCATTGTGGTTTAAGATTGTGGTTGTGTGGTTCCTTCCTTGGAATATATAAACTTTTTCTTGTGGCCCAAGAGCTGACCACTCTCATCCGAAGTAAAACAGAGGGTAGATTCTCACAAAGAACAAAGTATTTTGATTCAGCCTGATTCAACTAACTCAACTGAATTGCCAACTGGAGTTTTTAACCCATGGCAAATAAAGTTGTTGTTGTTTTATTGCAAGAGCCAGGCTTTGTTGAGATTTATAAGAAGGAGGAGGAAGATGAGAAAGAGCAGGAGGAGGAGAAAGGAAAGGAAGGGGGTAAGTTAGTTTGTTCAGATTCCAGAAACTAGGGTTTAAATATCAAAAGCCAATTCTGGAGGACTAGCTAACTATAGAGATTTATAATATGAGACACAGAAATGACAACTAATCAACTTTCTGTACTTGAAGAGGTAAGTACATGTGACAGGAAGGAGAAGGATTGGAGAGAACACAGGAAAATTAGACACACGGCAGTGTTTCTGAGTTGGGGCTCTGGTCCTGCCCCTCCTAATGTTGAAACCCTGGAAGAGAGAAGGCTGAGACTTAGCTTTGAAGATCTGAGGAAAGTCCGGCTTTTCCCCCGGAGCCCTAGGAGGAAGGAAACTCTCCAAGTGTTCAGTGTCAACATGGTGTGACCACCATGGAGTAGAAGTGGTGGCAGGGCTGGCCTAGACAAAGAGAAGACCCGTGGGTCTCAGTGACTGCTGGGAGGGCTAGCAGGAGGGCTCAGCAGGGCCAGGGGTGCAGGGACCTACATGAGACCGAATGCTCCAAAGTCACAGAAAGACGTCAGGAGACCTGCTAGGACTGAGGTAAGGCCCAGGACTCCCAGGGACCCTGGGCACAGTGCGGTTCGTGAAGATAGGGAATCTGGGGTTTGGGGAGCAACTTCTATGGCAAGACAGACTCGTTCCAAGCAAAAGTAGTGCCTATTCAGAGTTGGAGGCGGAGAAATTCCTAAAGTGAGTGCTTGACTGAGGTGGGAACATTTATAAACAATGGAGATGCATAAACAGTTTGGGTTCTCATACTCTCAAAGTTCCTTGAATCTTTTATTAAGAAGACAAGGGACACACAGCACAAAAGAAGGTGGAGATTGACTGCCTGTATTTGGTTTTGTGGAGGATTAAATACAATCACAAATTCTTTGCCTCTCCTCCCAATAAGAGATAGAGTCTCTGCCCCTTGAAAATAGGCAGGCTCTGTGTCCCGTTTTAACCAATAGAAACGGTCAAGATGCCACTACTCTGCAACTTCCAGGACCAAACCTGGAAGGTCACCATTCTGTGAGGGACCTGAGTCTCTGGAGAAAAGCATCTGGGTGAGCACCAAGGCACTAGTGACATGCAGGAAGCCCAGCTTACAGCTGAGCCCAGCCCCGAACACACTCTGCGGGAGGAATGACCCCAGCTGACATCACCTAGAGCAGAAAGACTACCCAGCTGAGCCCTGTGTGAATTCCTACGCCACAGAACCATCAGCAAATTCAATGGTTGCTGATTTAGCCACGTTTTAGAATAGTTCACTATGCAGTGATAGGTAACTACAACAGAGTACCCCAGTGTTTAGTGATAGAGGACTTTCTGGAAACTGTAATCTCTGTGGTGACTCATAAACCCTTTTAGTCAGATTAGAAATGAAATATTAGCAGTCTGAGTGAGAAGAAGTGGAGGGAATTCAGAGACCATGACTCAGTAAATCTGTCTCTTTAAAGAAAAGGAACTGTCTATTTGGTTTCCCAGGGCTCTCTGTCATGAAGGAGACACTGGCTTTATTATTAGAGTGGCTCACATGATTAAGCTAATGTTTCTATATTCCTCCTCCTCAACCGCACCTCCCTCTCTCCACCTCCACCATCACCACCACCACCACAAAACTCCTTGCTTGAGGCTTATTCTGCAAGTATATAAAATCATCCAAATAAAAGAACATTTTCAAGAAAATGAATTTAACTGAAAAACCATGCCTTAAAATTTGTTCATGTCTTTCTTGACCTTAATGGACAAGCTAATGCAACACACCCCAAGGGCACCTGTCTACTCAGCTCTACAGAGAATTCCCTGGAAATTTTCCCCCTAAATCCAGTGCTGAGTGAAAGGAAATCCAAGATTAGATGGTGGATGTGGGCTCTAGCCTGGGAGAAACTGATTTCTACTCCCAGTCGCCTCAGCGTTTGTGACTTTGAGTAGGCCTTAGATTGCTCATATGTAAAATGAAGAGTAATTGATTCAACAATATTTATTGGATCCCCACTATGTGCCATGCACTGTTCTAGACATTTGAGATACATTGATGTACAAAGTAAGACAAAAAGGACAAATCCCTATTCTCTTAGATCTTACATTCAATTGGAGAGACTGATAATAAACAATTAGTATGTTAATTATATGGTATGACAGAAGGTGTTAAATTCCACTGTGAGAACAGAGCATGATGAGAAAGAACAGGATTACAAGAGAAGGGGGCACTTTGCAGTGCTAAATAGTACCATACCCATTTAGGTAGACCTTGTTGAACAGGTGACCTTTGCACAAAGACTTGCAGGAGGAGAGGGAGGCAGCCATGTGGACATTTGAAGGAAGAGTGTTCCAGGCAGAGGGAACAATGAGAGCAAAGGTCCCAACGTGGGAGTGTGCCTGGTGAGTTCAAGGAACAGCAAGATTATTGTTGCTGCTGAGGAGGGAAGGAAGGAGAGACTAGTAGGAAGTCAGGTACCTAGGAATTGGGGGGATAGGTGTTGATCACGTAGAGACTCTAGCCATTGTAAGGTTTGGCTCTACCTCTGGTTGAAGTGGGAACCACTGGGGTGTTCTGAGCAGAAGAATGACATATTGTGATGTTCCTTTTACCAGGACCCCTCTCCTTGGGCCTCTAAGTTGAGAATAGACTTGTAGGGAGCAAGGAAAGGATCCAGGGGAGAGATGAGAATCCATGCCCTATTTCATTTGCCTATTCTGGGGTTCCATTGACTAAATGGTACACACGACTAGGGGAAAGAAGAGATGGAATGTAAATGATTTTTCTTGTTCTTTTGGACGTACCTGCTCGGCACTGAACTATGTCTCCAGGCTGAACAGGTCCAAGCTAACCTTCCCTGGGAGTTATGACAAATATGATGGAGATAGTGAGGGAGAAAGGGAGACTGTTTCCTTCCAAGTTTGTTGGCAACTGCTCATCTTAGAGGAGTGGCTGGCAGGTCTGGAGAAATCTGATCCTGGCTGGATGTGTATTTTGGGGAACTGAGTGCTTGTGCACTCTGAGCAGGAAACGCAGCCAACCAGTCAACAATGGCTGGGTTTTAAAGACTGAAAATAACTCTCAACCAAGAATGCTGGCATCCAGATCCCTTCCCAAAAGGTGGGGGGAGGAGCTTGCTGCCAAATATGCAGCAGAACATGTGGGCTGGGAGGAGAGATAAATTCTGCTGGGCTTTTGATGTTCCATTGTCATTTACTTTTACATGTGATTATTGGAAAATCCAGTGCCTGCCACATTCACGAAAGTGTGCAATAAATGTTATAATGAAAACTAGCTAGAAAGATTTGGCCACTGGGCTGAATTCACCCAAGACACCCATCAGATACCTGGAGTGAGCTGATTCCCTTGTGACTCATCCCATTTCTCTAAACACATGATCGTCCCCAAACACATTTACTTCATTGAGGGTTCCTCTTAGTTGTGGTTCGGTCAAACAAAGTTTGCTGCAGTTTGTACAGACTTTCAGGGACCCTAAGGAAAAGGTGGTCTATAGTAGTCCCCATTGTCCCTTTTCAACATATGTAACTTCCTTTTTTCTTTCTGCTCACCCCAGCACCTAAGACTCTCGCTGCTTATTTCAACCAACACTTTTTGGGTACCTCCTGTGTACCAAGCACTGAGCTCAGCTCTAGAGGTTTGGAGCTGAACACTTCAAGGTCCTTGCCTTTCAGTTGTATTTGTTCTAGAATGTAAAGGAAGCTGCACAGAACCCTAATGCACTGAACATGGATTGTGACAAAGGATCCCCCCGAAAAGAACTGTATTAGCCTCTGCACTGGGTCTTGGAGATGAGATAAAAAGAAAAGTATATTCATAGCAGAGGATATTATAGATAGTAATTACAAGTAGATATCCAAAATAAATGTATATGTACATATAAATGTATTATAAATTTCACTGGTAGAAAGAATGTATAGCGTAAAATTTACAAATAATAAAATATGGTATAGTTATTATTATAAATTCAATTTAGTCAATTAATTCTCATAAGTGCTTTTATTAATTTTTGCCAAACTGTTGTGTTTATAGCCAACTTATTGTTGTAGCTGACATTGGTTGATATTTTTGTTTACATTCATGAGTAAGATAAAAAGTGAGGTAATAATGTGTGTCTCAACTTCACTCATTGGCCAATGACATAAGCAACTTCTTTGCTGAGTTGGATAATAGTGTCAAATACTGGAAGATTATTTCTTAAGGTTTGGTCTAGCCATACTATAACAGCTACAGACATGACAATTTTTTGAAGTTTAATTTGTGTTATTAAGATCCCTCCATCATTGTCTTATGTCTAGACAATCAACAAAACAACAAATCAAGCCCTGATCTGTAGCACTTGCTGATTTCTGTGGTGCAAATACACCCACCAGGGCCAATTTCAAGCCACCCATGTGACAAATAGAGGCACAGAAGCCAGCTATCATATAGTGTTTCCAACAATCTGATATAATAATAGATGCAAATAACCTAAAGAGCATAAGTAACAGAAAATAGTAAAAACACATAGTAAAATACACAGAAAGTGACGAGTGCTGAATATTTATTTCTTTGTTTTAATATATTTAAGTATAAGTTAATGTGGTTTAATTTTTAATAATGGCTATGTTTAACAACTATCTTACAAAATTTCTGGAAATTGAACATTGGTTCTCATAAACCTGTCCGAGCCCTCTCCAGCAAGCTACCTACCGGTCCTAGTACACACAGTAGAAATCCAGTAAATGACAGTTAACGTTCCTTTACTAAGGAACAAAAAGTAGAACTGGATTAGCTAAGGTGGGTAAAAGAATGACTGGCAGGAGTCCGCGGAGAAGGGGCTTTCCGAAGCATGGAGCGCTTGCTCCTCCTTTGTCTGAGTGCTTTCAGAGTCACTTTCTTCGGGAAGGGTCCGCCCTGCTCCGCTCAGTGCAGGAGAAAAGACTTCCTGGAATGACCTACATGTGTCAGTCTTCCTCCCGAGCTGGCTGAGTGGGATGGGCCTCCCCACTGCGCACATAATGCTCTGGCTTTGTGTCCAGACAAGGGCGCTTGCCCCTGTCTGACCTCACACGCTGTGTCAGTGACATGGATAGACTGCCTCCAGTGGCTCAGGCATCTTTATGCCCAGCAAGACCTGGAAATATTTGCGATTGTGTCACAAAGAGCTCTACTAGTGTGTCAATCAGGCAAACACTTCATCCTTCTGAAATTCATGTGACAAAACCCACGGAGAGTAAGCTGCTAATGTGGAAATAGCAAAACCCTTATGTTCCCTGACAGCAGCTTCTAAAACACACGTCACACCTCTGGGAGCTGGTGCTTAACAAATCCTTCAAGACACCTCCATCCAGCACCGGAGGGCTTGCTCTCAGGATATTGAAGGACCAGTGTTCTAAGGTGACAGCACCTTTCACCTGGAACCCTCAGCAAACCTTCCTTTGCTTATAGGCTGCAGAGTGGGGACAGGTAAAGAGAAAGAGAACTCAGAGGAAGACATGTCCACGTGTTCAGTGGAGCAATGGTCAAGCTGTTGACCAACTCCCACTTCCCTGGAGGAGTGTTCAGGGAGGCCTGCATGATCTTCTTTCTCAGTGGCCATAACACATGACAAGAGGGCCAGCCACGCTGCACGTTTATTAATATGTCCTACCACTGTCTCTGGATATGGCCTTTCCATTTTCTAAGAAGCACGCCACATGGTTTCCATGGAACAGTTGAATTCAACCCATGAACCAGGAAGAAGTACAGTATAGTTGTTAGGGCTTGGAAATGAAACTGACTTGGCTTGAATTTGGACCATGCCCCTCACTTACTTGCTCAGTGACCTTGGGCAACCTACTTAAACCTCTGAATTTTGGCTTCCTCATTTAGAAAATGGAGATGGTAACAGCTACTTTGGGAGGATTAAAATCAATGATGACTGTAAGTGCAAAGTGAGAATAAATAATTTACATCATTGTTTTTGGCTTGTTGCTCTCAGCCCTCTGACACGTCTCCCTCGGGCAGACTCTCTGTGCAGCGCTCTGAGCTGGAGCCCTCTTTCCATCACCCGTGAGACTTGGAAACAGCAGAGCTCTTCCCTTTGGTCTTCCCGGGGTTGCCAGGGCTTTTGTTTTTTTCAGATAACATTGACCTTCCTCTCTTGATGGATGAAGCTGCATGGAGGAAATCGGTGCTGAGGGATGAGGCAAAGTGAAACAGAGAAGGGGAGTCTTCGGTCAAGGGTGTGTGAGTAAGCAGGCAATCACCATGGGCAATGGGAGCTTAATCTTAGGGAGAATTCCAGGAAATATTGTAGACCACATGCCTCAGAGTTATCCCATGGAGGGAGGAGCAAGGTATTTATACACATCAAATCCCATCAGTCCTGGCTGAGCACCACTCCAGAGAAAGGGTGGCATTAACCTCCTGACACTTCTGGCCTGTAGTGTGGACAGACACACAGTCTTCCTATAGATTCAAAGAAAGCCCACAGAGCTCAGATTCTGGCAGTTGGAATTCAGCCTGAGGCACACAAAAAAAAAGCCTTAAGGATATGGTAGTGACACTTCTGCAGATTTTTTTTATAGATTTTATTTATTTATTTTTAGACAGAGGGGAAAGAAGGGAGATAGAGAGGGAGAGCGAAACATCAATGTGTGGTTGCCTTTCATGTGGCCCCCACTGAGGACCTGGCCTGCAAGCCAGGCATGTCCCCTGACTGGGAATCGAACTGGCAACCCTTTGGTTCCCAGCCTGCGCTCAAGCCACTGAGCTACACCAGCCAGGGCCACTTCTGCAGATTTTTATCCTTGTCTGAACCATGTCCTTGAGTAAGCTAAAGTTGAGCTTGAGTAGTACATGATATAGGAATCAATATCACAAGAGCCACCAAATTAAAAACTAGAAAACACTCATCTCTCACGAACAGGAGCACTGCTGCCATAAAGGGAAATTCATTACCTGAATGGTTAGGGGAACTCCATATGGGATTAGAATCCTTAATATTAATAAATCTGGTACCAAAAAGCAAATGCCAGTAAGTCCAGGGTGACGGCCTCTTACTCTCTGAAGGCAAATTGAGAGCTTGGTATTTTGTCTGGGTGATTAAAGGAACTAATTATAGGTAGGTGGCCATCTTTATTATTTCCTGCATCCAAGGACACTCTCTACTCACAACTTTTGGACTTGTGTTTGGGACCCTTTTTAAAATCCTTGCAGTGCTTTTTCAATTGCCCATGACCAGGTCAAGTTCACCACTCCCTGCTCATCAACCTGCTGAGGGCACTCCATCTGGGCATTTGCTCAGAACTCCTGTCCTCTCTGGCAGGTAATGTCAGCATGACATAGTGCAGCCAGCAAGAATCCAACTGAGGCACACAGTTTCTTCACACCAGCACTCCTTACTCCTGAAAACTCCAAAGTCCCAGTCTCCTTGTGATGGCATGGATGGACCTGGAGATTATTATGTTAAGTTGAATAAGCCAGTTGGTGAAAGACAAATACAATGTGATCTCACTTACATGTGGAATCTAATGAACAAAATAAACTGATGAACAAAATAGAAACAGAGGCATGGATACGTGGAACAGACTGACAGCTGTCAGAAGAGAGGGGGTAGGAGGAGAGTGGATGAAAGAAGGTAAAGGGAGGAGAACAACAATAAAAAATAAATAAAATTGATTAGAAAATAAATAAATAAATAAACCAAGGGGAAAAAGGTGATTACTGACCAAAAAAAAAGAAAAAGTGAAGGGATTAGCCAAGGAACGTATACTCATAACCCATAGACACAGACAACAGTGTGGTGATGGCCAGGGTTGTGGGAAAGGGCAATGGGGACATTTGTACTAGTGTAAACAATAAAAATAAAGTAAATAAATAAAATAATGGCTCATAAAAAATAAAATAAAATAAAACATTTGCTCTGTCACTTACGTTATTATTGCCGCACAACTTTTCTTACTGTTATTCAAAGATCCCTGCATGTGTTCTGTCTCTACAAAGCCAACATTTACTCTTTGAAAGCAGAGAGCACTAATTCTGTGGCTTGGGGTACCCTAATGGCTATTCCCCCTTCTTCTTTATCAACAGAGCTCTAATTTTGCTCAGGTGGCACTGTGTCCAATTTTGGACAGTGAGATGTACAGTTAAGTCTGTTGTGAGAGATTCTGGGAATGCTTTTGTCCTCAATAAAAAGAGGGAGACATAGTGTTCCCCTTTTCAATTTTTGTTCTGTTTTCTTTTGTTCTGTTTTTACCTTCAATGGAGATATGATGGCTGGAGCTGAAACAACGGGGAAGTTCGAAAGGATGGAGCAAATGCTGATCCTGATATTGCCATACTCGTGAGCCAACCCAGTGACTGCCTACAACCCAACTTCCTGTTATGTGAGGAAAATGAGCCCCTACTTGCGGAAGTCACTGTAGATGGGTTTTCTACTTCCTGCAATTTCACAACCACGCTTGCCAGAAGAAAAAGTAGGAGCACAGCGCTCATTTCTGCTACCAAAGTCCCACACAGGTACCTCCTACTTGGCAAAACTTGGGTCTCATGTAAAACTTAAACTATAAATGGATATCTGGGGAAAAAGGAAATATCTTTAGCTTTCTACTACGTAGTTTGCACACTACAAGGGGGTTAGAATGGAGTAGAGTGTTCCTACTTATCATGAATGCATGCCAGATATTGCAGAGGGGCTCACTCTACAGTCATTCTGGGATCCAGGCTGACTTCGTCAAGATTCAACTGGGAGACGGGGAAAAAAGAAAGGGAGGAGGGCACGTCTACTTCTCCTAAAAAGTCATGACCCAGAAGAGACGCATATCACTTCAACTCACACTCCACTAGTGAAAACTCACCATGCCCCTTCCACCTTAAAAGATAGGGACATATGGTCCCTGGCTTCACAGCAACTTCCTGACAACTACTCTGCTCTATGGATGCAAAGTGCAAATCTGTGGTAGACAGCTAGCTCTCTGCCACCAGCTAAATTTGATGGAATTGCTGTGGATGTTTCCATCCCTAATATGGCGCATTGGGGCTCAGTAAGTCTTTAATAGATAAATGGATGAGGGAATGAATCTTAGTATTTCAAACCAATTATTAAATTTAAAGTGACATTAAAATATTTTTTATTGCTGTTCAAGTACATTTGTCTCCATTTTCACCCCACCACACCCCTCCGCCCTACCCATCCCTGCCTCTCACCTTCAAACCCACTCCCTTTGTCTTTGTCCATGTGTCCTTCATACATGTTCCTTGATGGCCCCCTCATTACCCGCTATTGTCCAAAAGAAATTTTTTTCCTAAAAATCCCTTTAAATTGGTGCTGTGTAGGCCTTCTGGAGCAAGGGAAATATTTATTAGTAACTTCAAATATATTTTTTTAATTCAGTTTATGCCATTGGTGTTCTTAACCCAGGCACTTTAAAAAATGAAACTTGGGAAGTTTATAAGCTTAGGAAAAAAGTTCCATCTTTATTTTCACTAAACTGTAACTGAAATTTCACATTTCCTTCAATTCTAGATGTATGTAACCCACTATAGGAATGTCAGCTGCACCTGCGACTGTCACTAAGCAAAATCACAGATATTTTTATATTATATGACAGTCACTTAACTATTTTAAAATATTACTTATGCTTACCATTGCTTTGAAACTACTGTGGTCAGTGGATCTGATACTGCATCTTGATATTTCATGTATTAGTCAAGCACATATTTTAAATGTTTTGATAACTGTACTTTAATATGATACTATATGTTATATTTTATGCATTTAGAATTTTTTTCTGCAAAGGGGTCCAGAGACTTTACTCGACTGCCAAAAGGATACACAAATCAGGTGAAATTAAGACCCCTGCTCTAGAGTGTGCAAAACTATTAGCGCCAACAGCTTCCCACAATCCTTTTAGTAATGTTTCCTTTTCTTTCCCCCGCTGCCCTCAGCCTAGCCCCTGTCTGCCAATTTTTGGGGGTCTTCAGTTGTCCTGGGCTTCTCTCAGAGGCTGGCGGTCCCAGAACTAACTCATTAGGGCCTGGACCAGGCAGTGCCCCAGGGAAGGGGCAGCAGAGGCACTTGCTCCTGTCTGATCCCTCCATCCCACATCAAATCACTCATAAGCCTGATCAGTGCGGACACTCTTCCAGATGACCGGAGGGCACCGAGGCAGCCTCTCAGTCTCAGCCCCACTCTTCCTTCCCAGCAAGCCCAGGGTTTTCACCTGATCAGACAAGCTTTTGCAATGAGGCGCACAAGGGTTGCTTTCCTCCCTGAAAAAAATTCACAGCTTCTCCTTGCACAGTTCCAGGAGATGTTAATCAGTGCTAATAATTGGGGCCTGATTTGCATACCCTATGGATTATTAGTGTTTCGTAGCTAATGGGGATGAAAGCTTGCGCCTAGAGCCCCACCCCACCCACCCCTGCACTGGCCTGGATTACCCCAATCTGCTTTTCCATGCTTGGTGAGAACAAGGGAATACGGTGCTAGGGCCAGGACACCCCTGGAAATGGAATTGACACCCTCCCCCAACTCCTGCAGGACACAAAGGAAACCCTTCCACTGTGTGTGCCTGGAAGGATGGTTGCAGGACTGTACTGAGCAATTTTATCTGTGGTAGGAGATTTATGCTGCCCCCCTGGCCCCAAGCCATGCAATCGCAAGCACGCTGGCATTAGAACTCTGAAAAGGTTTTTTGTTTTGTTTTAGATTGTTTTCCCTTTAAATCAGATCCTTTACAATACATGCTCTTTGTGTTTATAAATTGTCCTAAGCTCTGGGATGGCCCCATTGGCATCACTGTGCAGGCACCCGCCCCCTTGCTAGCCCAAGTGCTGTTAATTAGCCCTGCACAGATCTGCAAGCCTGATTGGCAGCAGTTTTTGCAAAAGGCTCCCAGCCCTCTTGGCAACAAAGGAAAACCGTCGGAGCCTCTGGCATTATAGCTGTCACCCGAATTCTTTGCTTTTTCACTCTACTGAGGATTTCATGAATGCATTTATTTATTTTGAAATGTTAGCACCAATGTTTTGGTAAAAATATGTAAATCTTGCATTTGAGAAATAACCGCCATGTTTGAGATTTTGTCACAACTCTGAGGGATAGCATGGCGGAAGGAAAATTCACTTTTAGATTAAGAATGGGGCTAACAGTTTGGGAAAGCTGCCTAGCAGTATCACTAAAGCTTTAACATAGACATACGCTGGGATCCAGCAATTCCACTCCCAGATAATTCCCACAGAAATGTGGTACATGTTTCTCCCAAAATGTACTGAGATATGCCTAGCTACACTATCATAATAGCTTCAAACTGGAAGCTGCCCAAATGGCCATCAACAAATAAATACAATGACTTTTTAAAATTGTGGCAGCTCACACAATGGAACACTATACAGCAATGGGAATACAAAGTGCCCTTACACACAACACTGTGGCTGGATCTCAGACATATCAAGTTGAACGAAGGAAGCTAGACACAAAAGAGAATACGGTATATCAATTTATATCAAGAACTAAACCAGTAAAAATGAATCTATAGTATTCATCCAAAGAGTGGTTAACTTTTGGGGAGAGGACCGTGGTGACTAGCAGGGTTTCCTGAATGCTGGTAATGTTCTAGTCCTGGACCTGTGGGTTAGTTGTAAGACTGTGTTTAGCGCATGAAAATATATTGAGTTGTGAACTTGTAAGCATACTTTTTTGCATGTATATTATACTTCAGTAAATAGAAAAAATAGGGCTAGATTGAGGTTGACTTCTCCTGTGGGAAGGTTTAAGGCTGACCTGATCAATTAGCAACTGGAATAGACAAGGTTGATTTGGCCTCCCTGGCCAGCTGAACCTGGCCTGGGATGTGGTACCCTCGTCACCCGGGGCTTCTTCAAGGATGGGGGTCCCTTGGCCTCGTGCTGTTGTTCTGAACGCCTGGGAGTCATCCTGGCTCCTAGCAGCATCTCAGGGAAAAGCTCACATAAAAACCAGGTAGACAATCTGAAGAACTGGAACTAGTGGGGAGAGAGTCAGGGATTGAAGCCAAAGGGAAATGACATGCAAAACTTACCAAGCTCATCCCCAGGCACTCGAGGCCTGGTGCCGAGGGCCTGCGAGTGCCTCAGAGTCCTATGAAAACATGTGAGGGCTTAAAGAGATATGTAATGATGCCAAACTGCAAAACAGAAAATTATAGTAGAGTCAAAATCAATGGGTGTTTAATTAAATGTCTACAGCACGCAACATATGTCGAGTAACTCAGTGTTTCTCAAATATCAGTGAGCATACAAGACAGCTGGGGATTGTGTGTCAATACAGATTCTGATTCTGTAGGGCTGGGGTGGGGCCTGGGATTCTGCATTTCAAACAAGCTCCCAGGTGAGACCCGTGCTTCCAGTCCATGGATCACACTTTGGACAGCAAAGAAATAGTTAACTGCAGCTCAACTAAACTCTTACATAGTTATAAATATAATAGATACCAAAAACATAAAATGGATATTATTTTTACAAAACTCAAAATAATAATCTTTTATTGTGGCAAAATACACCTAACATAAAATTTACCATTTTAACCATTTTAAGTGTACACTTTGGTGGCATTAAGCATATTTATATTATTGTGCAATCCTCACCACTATCCATCCCCAAAACATTTTCATCTTCTGCAACTGAAACTTCATACCCATTAAACAATAACTCTCCATTCCTTTCTCTCCCCAGCCGCTAATCAGCACTGTTATACTTTCTGTCTCCTTGAATTTGACTACTTTAAGTGCCTCAGAAGAGTAGAATCATACAATATTTGTCCTTTTGGGAGTCTGGCTTGTTTTACTTAGCATAATGTCTTCAAGATTCATTCATGTTGCAGCATGTATCAGAATTTCACTTTTCCTTTAGACTGAATACTATCCCAATGTATAAAGATACCATATCTTGTTTATCTGTTCATCCATCAATGCACATCTGGCTTGTTCCCACTTTTTGGCTATGGTGAATAATGCGGCTGGATTTCCCAATCCTCATTCAAGTAATACGCATGGATTTACAAATATCATTCAAGTCTCTGCTTTCAATTCTTTTGGTTATATACCCAGAAGTGAAATTGCTGGATCATATGGTATTTCTCTGTTTAATTGTATTGAGGTACCCAAATAATAATTATATTAAAACTTGTAGCAGGCTGTCATTCTGATGACCCAGTATTTACGCCCTTGTGTAATTCCTGCCCACGTTCACGGTGGGCCAGGCCTGTCATTGCTTTGCTTCAACAAACAAAATACAGAGAAAACAATGTTATGCCAATTCTAAGACCAGACTTTAATCGTTCCCTCTTAGAATGCTTACCCTTGGAACAGTTCTTGGAATTCAGCCACCATGCCATGCGGCTGTTCACGAAGCCACTGTAGAGGCCCACATGGAGAAGACCAAGACCCCCAGCTGACAACCCCAACTGAACATCCAGTCAAGGTCCATCTGACTCCGGATGCCCAGGTATTCCAGACATAGCCACCTCAGCTGAACTCCTGGTCAAGCTTTGAGATGACTGCAGTCACCCACTGTACCAACTAACCCCTACTTGGAGCAGAAGAAACATTCCATGAAAGATAATATATCATTGTTTTAAGCCCTAAGATTTGAGATCATTTGTTACACAGCATTAACGGACTGAAACAAAAACCCTTTCAAATGTTTTAGAGCAAGAACAAAATGCATTAGACTTAATGTGGGATTTGGGTAGAATTTAAGATAATTGATACAGAATGAAATTGGCCCAGAGTCTTCAAAGACCTGAAATATCCCGGCTCCTAACAAAAGTAAAGACGCAAGGTAGCTGGTGGGAGATGGGCTCGTGAGCAGCCCCAGTCCCCAGAACCAGCAGCTGCGGCAGGTTTTTGCAGCTATTACAGTTGTTGTTGTTTTGTTTAAGTTAAAGGCCTGATTGGCCCAGAGTAGCATACCAGTTAGCTTCCATTATCCTTATACCAAAGACAGCAGCTGGGGATTTTTCTGCATATGTGGCTTGGCATATGTGGCTGGGGGATTTGAACTCTTAATTAGAAGCTTCCTTTTGCCCAGAAATTATTGTGCAGCTGAATGATAAGAATAAATCCAGCCAAGTCTGACCTCAGATTCCTATAAGCATAGAAAATAAGCAGCCCAAACATGAAGCCTTGAATACAGTGGCTGAGACGTGATGCTTACTCACCCAGTCCCTGAGTCCCTCAGCCCCCTCTTGCTGCCAGACACCAAGGAAACCAGCTCCATGTTCCTGCCTCACCCCATTCTGTTCAGCTTAGATTCTCTGGTCCATACCTTAGGCAAGAATGGTGGGCAGTAGTTCACTCATTGTTCAATAATATACGTATATTGAGCATGTACTACGTGCCAGTCAGATGCTACGCTAAGCACTGGACGTAGGTGGGTAAATTAAATAGACATGGTCCCTCCTGTCATGGAAGTGGCAACTCAGTTGAGGACATAAACAGGTAAACACACAACTACAGTACCAATACCACATCTGTTCCTGCCTTGGGAGCCCCCTGCATAATTCTCTCTTGAAGTTGCTCTTTGTTCTAACATTTATGTCATTAAAGTGTCGGCTTAAACAGAGCTGACACCTGATGTTGCAAAAGCCTTCCCTGTTGCCCAGTTGCTCTAGTATCCCCCTCTGACTTCGTTCTCTGAGTAGCACTTACTATTCTCAGACATATTCTTATATATTTATTTGTATGTTTGTTTACTATCTCTTTCTTGCCATAGAAAGTAAACCCCAGGTGGGCTGGATCTTGTCCGTTCTGCTCAGTGCTATGTCTGGAGCCCCTAAAGCAGCGTTCAGCATGTAACAGGTGCTTAAGAAATTTGAGTGAATAATGACATAAAGTTTGCACTTTGCCGTTTCCCCACCCAAAATGTATATATATTTTTATTAAGTGCAACTTAGCTAGTGATTTTACTTACTCTTCCCCATAAAAAATATCACACTTGATAATTTGCACATTTTTCTTAAAAGGACAAGTATATAGTTAACAGCCAATTACTCATATATCTTCTGTTCCTCATGAAAAAAAAGCGGGGTCATCAGAGAGGGTTGACAGTTCCAGCCAGGAATAGTTGGAGGGTGTGTTTCTTAACCTGGGTGACTACATCATATCCCATGGGCACTGGCCACAGGCCCACAGTATGATCCTTGCCACCTCCCAGAGACCGTGACTGACTTGAGGAACGGCAGCCAACATGATAGAGCTCATTATCAAGTACTTGAGGTCATTGTCCATCTAGCCACTCACTGACCTCCTGCCTGCCCGAGATCTCTGACCTCAGAGTGTCGAGATACTGTGGAGGAGATGAGACCCAGACCAAAAAAAACATGATATGTACTGTGATTCCCACACTGGCAGGACACCTAACATGACCTGGGCAGGTCAGGGTGGGGGGCTGCCAAGAGGAGACATTTTATATTGAACATTAATGGATAGGGAAATGGAATTGGGGATGGCCGGGCAGAAGACATGGCAAGGGTGCAGGCACAGAGGGGAGAAACAGCTTGAGTACTCAGAGAACGATGAGCAGCTCAGGTTGCCGGAGCAGAGAAGGAGAAGGAGAGGGCAACAGGTTACCTGTCTGATACCACACTGGACCCCAGTTCTGATGATCAGATCCTACCTTGTTCCTTCTTCCTGTACCAGCATCCGACCTGGGACCTAGCAACCTGCCGTGGGAGAACCAGCGTCCCAGCTTATGAAGAACAGCATGGCACTTTTGTTATTGCTGTCCCTTTCTTTAGGAAGAAGTTTTTGCCTACTTCTTAGAAGGTAAGGTAAGGAATTAGAAGGTAAGCGTTTTTCTCTTGTATTTCTTTTTACCTCTAGTAACAGCTAGCTCTTAAAAAGTCAGCCTATGTCCATCAAATCTGAAAAACTGCAGCGAAGAATCCAGGAAATTTCCATTGTTCGGACAACTGACAACAAGGAGAGCTTACTCCTAGTATCAGGCAACAGGTTCACCCCCACTGCAACCAGGCAGAAGGGTAGAGAGCATACCAGAGAGAGTTTAACACTTCATGAAATCTGTTTCTTTTTCTGATTTATTAGAAACCCTGAAGACACAAATTTCGTTTTCCGCTTTCATGTGAAAGTATATTTCTGTGGTTTCACCTGCTTTGTTAACCAAAACAAGTGGTCACTAAAGTAAGATTCATGATACTGTAAAACCCGAAAGAGCAAATTCGGGAGAAGCCCTACAGGGATAGGTTTCCAGCTCCCCTGACTAGCTGTTCACCAAGGGGCACACTAAATCCCTTTTAACATGAACTGCTCAGCAAAACTGTTTCGCCCACATTTAAAGCCATAATGTGAGTCCCCTTTTGTCTTAAAATCTGTCTGTCACACTGGATTTACACACACTCACATCGTGGGCGCTTAGAGACTCGGAGGCAGGCAGGCACTGCAGAAAGCCAGGTGGGAGCCAAGTGCTACAGAGCACACTGGGGAGAGAGGAGCAGGGAGACCCCGAATGAATGGGGCATCTCCCTGCAGCCGTCTGCGGTGGTAGAACAGTGGCTTTGGGGCCTGGGGCCCTGGGGGGAGGAGGCTGAGAACAGCAGGAGAGGTCTGTGTTAAAGCCAGAATCAAGGTCACCAGAAAGGGCACAAGCTCCCCCCAGCCCCGCCACCCCCCTTCACACACACACACACACACACACACACACACAGCAACTCCACCCTTGCACATGATGACAAGTTCTGGGACAAAAGGGAAGTGTGACAGATTCATCTTCTCATAGGGTTGCCAGATTTAGCAAATAAAAATATGGGCCTCTCAGTTAAATCTGAATTTGAGATTAAAAACAAATGATTTGTAGTATAAGTATGCCCCAGTATTGCATGGGATATACTTACACTAGAAACTGTTTTTGTGGTTTATCTGGAATTTTAATTTAACTGGGGTGTCCTCTAAGTTACCTGGCACGTCTACTCTGCAGGTTTCTAGCTCTACGGTTTGTCCAGCCATCCCACCTCAGCCCTGCCCTGAGGGTTTCTTGCCCCTTTTCTCCTCTCTGGCCTTCCTTCCTCATTCTTCCATTCAAGAAACGATCTGACAACAAATCCCAAATCACTGAAGCTCATTCAACACCAGTTCTCTTGCCTCAGTTTGGATGCTTACTTTTTTATGGTTGTCAAAAGCTTAAAGAATTTATTCACTGCTAAAAGTACCCCAAGCAATTTGCAACTGATGGGAGGACAGGTAGGGGCAACCCGATTTAATAATTCAAGTGGACCATTCGGAAGTGAGAGTGGGAGCTATTCTCACCAGGCCATCTACCACATCAGCATCTCCCTGAAGAAATCCATTCCACGGGCTCCGGATCCCATTGTTGCATCCTAAACCTATGGCCACTCCGGAGTTTCTGTTTGGGGGACAGGGAGAAATGGAAAACAGTGGGAAGAAGGAGGCAGAAGAGGGGAGGGAGGTTGGAAGGCTCGGCAAAAAAAAAGTAAAGGAATTGAGAAGTACAAATTGGCAGTTACGAAATAGTCACGGGGATGTAAAGTACAGCACAGGGAATGTAGTCGGTAATATTGTAATAACTACGTACGGTGCCAGGTGGGTACTTGAAATAACAGGGAGAACACTTTGTAAAGTATGTTATTGTCTAACTACCATGCTGTACACTTGAAACTAATATAAAATAATATTAAATGTAAACTGTAATTGAAAGATAAAATTTAAATTAAAAAAAAAAACAAAGGACGCAGAGACAAAGCACCCAACTATTGCACGATAGTATCTAGGATCTCTGCTTCTTAGTTTGTGTGAGCATCAGCACTGGCACGTGGGGTGATAATTAAGTGGTAGGTGGGATCGGGGTAAAACTATCAACATGGAGGCTGATGATAGATTCTGGCTACCTAAACAAATAAGGAAAGTTAAGAGGGTTTGGCTGTGCAGAAGAAATACTAATTACAGTCATTTCAGGGAGCTTTCTACCACGGATGCCTAATTACCATATGGTGCCATAATACTTATGTGTATCATTATATATGCCTTAAATTAACTTTGTTATAAAGGGTAATTTGATTAGAACTAGAGACTCAACAAGAACTGAGCCTTCCCAGTGTGTTATTCATCCAGAATAGATATCTGCTACTCATAAAAATTTACTGCGACTATGGCCTCAATGTGGCAAGAAGCCCCTCTGCAATGGCTCCCGATGACCCTCCACTTCCGATATTCGTGCCTCTGTGTAATCTCCTCCCCCCACCCCACCCCCGGTGTACACTGGACCTAACTAACTCAGTTCTATGGACCTAACTCAATTCTAACTAACAGAATACAATGGACATCATGGGCTGTCACTTCCAAGATCAGGTTAAAAATGCCTGTGACCGCTGTACTTCTTGCCACCTCGTGCTCTTGCTCTCTTGCCTGTTTGCTCTGGGAAAAGCAAGCTGCCCTGTTGTGAGTCACCCTATGAGGAGGCCCACATGGTGGGGAACTGAGAGAGGCCCGTGACCAACATCCAGGGAGAAACTGAGGCTTGCCACCAGCCACACAGGGGAGCTTAGAAAAGGCTCCTCCCCAAGTTGGGCCTTGGGATGCAGGCAGCCCTGGTGGACACCTTACCGCAACCATGTAAAAAGATGTGAGTCCAAGGCACACTGGCCCACAGACATGGTGAGATAATACATCACTATTATTATTAACTTGCTAATAATAAATATTGGTTTATTTATGCTGCTAAAATCTGGGGTAATTTGTTATGCAGAAATAGATGAGAAATTCACACGTATTCAGGAGCAGACTTCTGTGGTGTGTCGTTGAGAGAGGTGCTGAAAGTCTAACCACTGTGTTCCGTGGTGCAGACAGGGCAACTGGGGGTGGGGGAGGGCACAGTGTGTGTGGTGGGTGGATGGGGCTGGGGAGAAAGAAAGACACAGAAACTTGCGGTTTCACTGCACCAGTATTTCCAAGTTCTTGGTAGCTCTAGCAATGCTCCTGCCTGTCACTGAACATTCTTGAAATCCTGCTCACATACCTGTGATTGCGGTTTGCAAACTGAATATCCAACTACCCGCTGGGCCACCAGAATTGATGTCTTGCTTCTTCCTTTGACTTGTGTTTTTTGGGTCATCTGTGCTGGTCAGGTCACAGGCCGCTTCTTTCTGAGATTCAGTGGATGTGTGCTCTTTGGGAAGGTATGACAATTATTCAAGCTCTTGTCTCTTGACTCCAAACCTACCCTTCTATACTCAGCTTTGTAACTGGAGCTGGGATGCCCCACAAACGAAATTCTGGCTTTGTCAAAGGCTCCCTGCCAGGCGCCGCCAACAGGGGGCGTAGAGAGCGGCTGCAAGGCTGGAGGAGGCAGGGACTCTGGGCAGCAGCTGAATCCAGTTTGCAGTTTCTTCAACACAGCACATTCGTGGGGCCCCTCAGAGACACCAGCACCAGCCCAGTAGCACCCACTCCTCAGAGGCTTGGGTCCCAGCCCCAGAACCCTCTATTGTGTTTCTAAGTTTTAATAATTTCAATCTCCCTTTTTCTTTAGTTCCCCCAGCCCTAGAAGTAGTAGTGGCTTTCTGTATCTGCTGCCTCCATGCATACCTTACAGCTCTCGTTTGCCTTTTCAGTGACCAATCATGTCTATTAAATCCTCTCCATTACAAAAAACAAACCGGAGTGATTTCTGTCTCCCAAGTGCGCCCTGGCTGACACAGGCGTCACCCCTGTATGCCTGCCTCTGGCCGGGCTCAACGCCAGCTTCCCATCTTACTCCATGTAGAGCTGCCCACTCTGCACGTGCACAGCCAGCCCTACAAGGGAACCCTCCTGAGACTGTGGGCCCCAGGCTCCTGCCTGGGCTCACCCCAGTCCCAGCCCTGCCCTCAGCAGAGAGCCAGGTAATGGGGGACCAGAGGTATCAGCCAACCTCAGAGCCAGACACAGTGACAATGGCGGGGGCGGGGCGGGGAAGATGAAGGTCAGTGCAAAGAAGCCAGAGTCCAGTCAGGGACCATGGTGCTGATCCAACCTCAGCAGGAGTCACACAGGTGACAGTTAGGAACAGGTGGTGGTGAGGGGCAGCACTGTGGGCCATCCCGGTTCACCTGCTGCTTGCTGGCTTTATTGTACTTACTTAAGCCACACCTCCATGGTTGTCTCTGCCTTGTCTTTCAAATGGTCCCATGTCACAAGCCTCCAACTGACAGGTGGCCCTGAAGCCAAGAAAAGGATGATTTTTCAATATGTTTGTGTGAGTTAGGGGGCCTTTTTATAACACAATTGCGTAGGATGGGAGGTCAGAATATAAACTTAAGTTTAGACATAAAACTCAGTACATCAGGCAGAGTCTAACCAGGAAAACAGAAACCCTTTAAGCATATAAACAGGCGGCAATGTAAGGCAGTGAGTTGATTACATGGGTGATGCAAAACCTGAACATCTAAACAGGGTACAGTGAGGCCATCCAGAGATTAGCAGGACACTACCAGCCATCAAAGCAGAAAGGACAGTGGAAGGAAGTGGTGTCACAGGTTGGGTTCTCCAGAAGCACACCCTTAAGCATGGTTTGGATGCAAGATGTTTATTAAGGTCAGCCCAGGGAGGGAAAGGAGAAGCTGCACTGTGACGCAGGCTGAACACCACCTCAGCCCAGTCTGGAGTGCTACCCACTGGAGTGTCCTGCATTAAAGCCAGATGGCAGGGCACTTGCTACCCCGCCCCCCTCAGTCACAGGACCCGGGCTTTCTGGAAAAGACATGACCTCCAGCAAGGCTGACCCTGTAGGAGCTGCAGCTGGAGGCTGGCTGCTGGCTACACTTCCTGCCATGGGGCAGCAAGTCCCTCCTCATAGGGGACCTGAGCACAGCGGTGTTACCAGAACCTGGTGGAGGCCAAGCCTCCGATGGTGGCCAGAACCACGCTGGGCTTGGGCAGGGGAGTTAGAGCAGGAGTAGTTGCTAATGGAGGTCCTGCCCAAGGCATAGAGTAAAGAAAAATACCTGACCTCCCCTTTCCTCTTGCTTAAATGTTTGATTAGTGGCTCCTACTGGCCACACCTGGTTAGAAACAGCTGACAGGGAGCTTGTGACATGCAGCCTGCAGGTATCAGCACCCTTGAGCAGAGCCGGGGAAGGGAAAGGACCCTGCAAACCCAGAGGCCCAGGAAACCATCTCAGCAACTTTTCCTCTTGTTTTCTCTACAAAGCCACAGGCTTAGAACCAGGGCCTACTGGCAGGCAGCCCCCAGCCTGTCGTGCTTCTGTCCCAACCGGCCGCCTTGTCTCACTGTAAATGACTCTGTGCTGGTCCACCAGCAACCCCTTCAGGAAAGAACTCAGGCCCTCACCTGCTGGGAGAGCCAGCAGACAGCCCTCAACTGTGACCCTCTTGGTCAGTGCTGCTAGCTAAGCACAGCCACTGTGCCCAAGGCTGTAGCCCTTCCTGTGGAAGCCAATATCTGGTGACTGACTGGGGTGAGGCATGAAGGCCCAGACCCCTCACCCCAACAGGGACCACTCTAAAGGGTTATCAGCTTCAGAGCACCCCAAGGGTGGACAAACACACCCGCTGAGACTGCATTGCAGCTCAGCTTTTCGTCTGCTCAGGCTTGCTGCCTACCAGCTCTGCCTCATAAACCTCCT
Source organism: Micronycteris hirsuta (assembly GCA_004026765.1). NCBI lineage: Eukaryota > Metazoa > Chordata > Mammalia > Chiroptera > Phyllostomidae > Micronycteris > Micronycteris hirsuta. The sequence goes on along the minus strand of PVJI01004667.1, from coordinate 84,289 downwards.
ACCACTAACCTTCATCTTAGAGCCTTCTTCCTAGGAACACAAGCTGTGACATTCACGTTAGGCTCAGTAATCAAGTCGACTTTGTTTTCATCCTTTTGGCCTTTAGGGAATCCTCCTTTCATACCAGGGAGTGAGAAGACCTCTACTGGTCTGCATTCAGTCCCTCATACATTCACGCCTGGAATGCTCTTCCCTAGGCAATCGGCAGCCTCAGTCCTTGACCTCATTTATATCTCTGCTGAAACATCACCCATCTGTGAACATTAGCTTTCTCTAGTCCTGCACTCTGCCATATTGTTCTTTATAGCACTTACTGTCAATTTGTTTTGTGTCTCTACCCACTTCAGAGGAGGGAGTTTGGTTTTGTTCATGCTGTATATACACAGTGCCAGTGTTTAGCTCACAGCATGATTTCAATTAAATTTGCCCGTTCATTCATTTACTGAGTGCCAAGCCTGGTGCCAGACACTGATGATGCCTTTGGAAATTTCCGACCTAGTGGGGAAATTAGACAGGTAGAAAAATAATGATAACACAGTGGGGTAAGTGCTGTTACTGAGGCATAGTGGTCAAACGATGTGAGCAACTTATGCTGCCAGGCAACACTTCAGAGAGCAGATGACAAGGGATTGGCTCTCCCAGGAGGAGCAGGGCAGGCAGGTCCTGGGAAGGGTGAATGACAGGATGGACTAAGCAGGCAGGCAGGTATCAGCAGAGGTCTCCGGAACATCAAGGTCAAGAGGATAGTAAGACAGAGACCAGGCGTGCCCTGAGATCCAGCACTACCCCTTCTAGAAACCTGTTCCTCAGAATATTAGGATGCATGTGCAAAGATTCATGTACGAGGAGGATCACTGCCACATTGGTTACGACGGCAGACAATGAGGGGCAACAGAAATGTTGATCAGGAGGGAAACAGCCAAATAAGTTAAAGAACTTTCATACTTTGGAGTACCGAAGTTATTAAAGAGTTATATCCTCGCCCGGTATTCATATCCATTTTGTTCAAATCCACATGCAAGTGTGTTTATATAAACATAGGAAATCATCTGGAAGGAAACAACTGTTTACTGAGTGGGACTGTGGAATTGGGATAGACAAGGGGAGACTTTCATTTTGGGGTATTATCTGAGTTTGTTAAAACTTTCACATCACATAAAAGGAAAGAAAGAGAGAAAAGAAACTCCAAGTTGCTTATGGTCACCAGACATTGGCAACAAACTGAAGATCCTCAAGTACAAATAGGTCACAATAATTGATCAAAGCATATCAGCGCAGTTAAAGCAAACAAGAAGCAGGAGTCAGGAAGGTGAGCTAATTCAAGACCAGGTCATGGCAGGGCAGTGGGGAAGGGCAGAGACAGAGGTGACCAGACCAGGAGAGGCACTGCTGATGCTCTGACATCAAGGCCACTACCTACAGGCCGTACGTGTGTGCAGTAGGCTTTGGCAGTCAGAAGGAGCCACCTGCAGGTACACTGTGACTCTGGTGGGGGCAGAAATAGCAGAGCTCAGATGATGAGAAGGTTTCCTAAGGCAGCCCAAGCTTCTGGCTTTCTCTACCCTAGGCCTCCCTCCACAGATCCCCAAGGAAAGAGAAGATAGGGATTCTCGGCCTTTTTCCCACCAGCTCCTTTCACCAAAAGAAGTCTCTTTTCTTTGCTCTCTGCAGGACCTCTCACAGCCTTGAGCAAGCTTATTGTTTGCATTGTGAATGTCTACGAGGGGATGCCGTATGCATTTCCAAAACAGCATTTGACCACAGAGCAGCTCCTTCTTTAGGTAATATATTTTACTTGCATCAAGTTTTAATCACACAGTTATAGTTTTTCCTTGTGAAGAACTCCAGGCTATCCCTGCTGGAGGGAAAGGACAGTTGGGAAAAAAGCACCTGAAGGATACGATACCACACAGAGAGAGAAAGATGTGGAAAATATCTGAGTGCCCAGCCTTGGGGATGAGGACATCTTGACTCTCCAGTTCAGCCCAACTTGAATGTAGCCACGTGACTGAGCCAGTTGGTTCTACATGGACCAGAGACGAGTCAGCTCCGCTGACCCCTCCCTGAAGTCTTGACCTAGAGAATCATGAGCAATCACTGGGGTGGTTTGTTATGCGGCAATAGATAACTGATACATTCTCCCATCCCACCTCCGATATCTTTCTCCTCCTCCCCCAAAGAAATAGTACATTGAAATTTTTTATCATTATTGTACTTTTTAAAATAGTTCTACCAGGTACGTCTATATTTCTTCAATCTATTTATAATTTCGAGCTGTTTTTGAGTTTTATAAATATAGATGCATGCTACATGTATTATAGGGAGAATGAAATTGTGAAATACTCGCCCAATGAAATGTTATTACAGCAGTGAAAATGGGCATCGCCACACACAGTATCATGGATGCACAAAGCTCAGAACGTAGTGTAGTATGAAAAAGAGCAAGTTGAAGAAGACAGGATCATTCATCTTTTTATATGATTATTGGCTGGTCCTTCTTTGAGTTTCCGGTTCATATCTTTTATCTGTTTTTCTTTTAGATGATTTTTTCTTACTAATTTTTAGAATTCTTTATAAATTTTAGAAGTGTCCCCAAGATTCAAGTAATAGGAATTACTTGACAAACAAGTAATCTTCAGAAACATTTCCAAGAATACAATTTAAAATGACCAAACCAACAAACAAAAGAAGACATCGAAAAAAATGAATAAAATTAACAACAAATTACACAAGTTCTTTGACTTCTTGGCTGAAAATTCTAAGGATCAAAGACCCAACAGGACTTTAAGCTCTATTTTCAGGTATGAGGCTATTTACATAAATCCACAGTGCACAGAGGTTCTATTCATATTTTCTTTGCTACCAATAGGAAATGCATCATTTAACTCAAGATATGGCCCCCCTTTCAACAGCTCCTAGGCTAGCCCAGTGAATTACTGTTCTTCCTAGCAGTGAATTTATATTGCACTAAGGAAAAATAGACTCCTTTAACCCCTGAAGAGTCACATTTCTTTCACTTAGGTCACTTGATAGGGCCATTATAGACTCAGATAAGACATGTGGGACTCTGTTTAATATCGGGCAATTTTCTTGTGCCTCTTCATTTATTAAAAGAAATGTATCCATTAGCAGTCATTAGTACGTTCTGTCAAGATGCGGGCTAACTTATCCTCAATGGCTTAAGAGAAAATGCTTTTTCAAAAAAAATAATGGTATTAATCACTCGGTGGAATAGATAGGGCTTTCTTTGTCATAACCTCTCCCTCCTCCTCCAGGCGGAATCGGACACTGCTTACCTCTGTCAGAGATCCAGGCCACTTTCTCCCTACCCTGTGAGTCAGCTCCTTGCTCCAGCCAGTGGCCTCTCTGGTGGCAGGCCACTATCCACAGGGAATAAAGGGAGCTCCTCATCCATCACAGTGAGGAGCCTTAGAATGTTTCCTCTTGCTCTCTAATTCGTCCAAGGGAGGAAAAGGAAGGAGCCGCCTCACTTAGCAAACAATCTCATTTGAAGGGACTCTGTTTCAGCAACAGGAAGCAAATCACATGAGAGGAATAATCCGCCTCCTGGAGCTCCACAAGGAAACCGATCTCCTTCCTGACCTTTCCTTTGAAACATATGCTCTCTGGAAAATGTAGTTCAAGGAGGGAGGTGCAGGAGAGTGTGCATGTGCATGTTAAAACAAGATCACCATTAAAACAAGTTTTCTGTGTAGCTTTCTAATTGAAAACCTTCAGGTTTGATTTGTGAAAAGTTTTCATCTCCTAAATATGGGTATATCTCCAGGCTTTGCCTTTTTCTTACTTCCTCCCTTTGAGGTCACATCCATTCCCATAGGTATTAATAATTACAGCCAGATCTTTGGGTGAAAGTAATAAAATAGCAACTAACAGTGACTTAAATTACAAAGACGTTCAATAAATAAACTCATGTGTAACAGGAAGGCTGGAGGTAGGCTATTCCAGACTTTGTTCCGCAGCTCAGCAAAGGCACGGAGACCAGAGGTTCTTACCATCTTTCTGCTCTGTCACCCTCAGCCACCTCTCTCAAGATTTCCAGTCTCTCTGACGGGGTCACAAGCAGGAAGGAAGGAGATGGAAGCAAAATGGGCCTTCTCCTCAAGGAAGTCTCTTTTATCAGGAAGGAAAGTCCTTCCCAGAACCCCCTGAGTCTCACTGGCCAGAACTCCTTGACCAATCAAAAGAAAACGAGTACCATACTCTGATTTAGGCCAATCCTGATTTATGCTCCGTATGTGGGTGGTTGCAACCCAAACACAGGTGGGGACAGTTCTTAAGCAAGCAACAGCTCCCAGATCCTTCTTTTCAACCCTGACTGTTCTCACCTCCAGTCACATCTTCCCAACTGCCTGCTGGGCAGCCCTGCTTCATTGTCCCATCACCTCACACTCAGTCGTCAGGGAACGAATTTTTTACGTCCTCATCCTGGCTCCTTTATCTGCATTTCCTGACTTGGCCAGTGGTAGTTTCATTCACCCATCGTAGAGGCTGTAAATCTCAGACCTCGTTTGATGGCCTCTCTGTCTGAACTTCCTTATCCAGTTTGGTTCCCAAGAGCAGTCAGTTCTTTGCCTCTCAAACGTCACCCACACTGGCTCATCATTTCCACTTTTCTTGCCTCTCCTTCAGCCACGTCAGTCCAGTTGCACACGGACCACATCATTTCATCTGGAATGGGCCCCAGACTCCAGGGACACACACTCTATCACCAGCTTCACCCTCTTAAAGCCTGCCGTCCTCATTTGTCCCTTGTCTAGGACAAGGCTCCTCCCATATGCCTACCAGAGGAAAAACCAAACTTCTTAGTTCGGGTTTTAAGATTTTTCTACAACTTCACCTTTTGAAAAGGATTCCCCATTGCTCTCTGCTCCAGCCAAACTGGTCAATTTATTGTTCCCTAAAATATGCCATATATGTTCCCATCACCACACATTTGTCCACACTGTTCCCTTCGATAAGGATACCTTCCTGCTTTCTCTCTCCTATTTGATCCTGCCTGGCCAGCTGCTGAAATCTTCTTCAATCTCTTAGGCTACAATGAGTGTTTTCTCTTCTGAAATCTTACATGCTGGTAGAATTATGAGTCGACTTTTAAAAAGAAACTTTAGGATTAAGTAATTAGGTAGTGTAGCTCTGCTGTGGCCATATTACCAGGGCTTGTGCCATAATAATTCTTACGGAGTAAAATAATGACGTAATTCCCATTGCTGCACATTGAGAAAAGTTTTTAAAATATTTCATTCTGATTCTTAAACTTCAAAAAGTTCAGAGCCCTTTTTAAAAGATGAAGATAGTAGCACTCTCAAACAGGGCTGCAACAGATTTTTCAAAGAGTACCAGTGAATCTATACAATGTGATGTCATCTAGCAGTGAAGAAACCATTCATTCATTCATTCGTAGCCAGGAGCTTGCAATTTTATTGCCTGACAACTGCCACTGGAATTCTTGGCAGGTGAACTCTCTATATTTAGGAAAAGATCTTGACAAGTTGCACAGGGATAGTGAGCAAGGTTCAGACGGAGTTTGACTACACTATTTGTATCAAGGTGGCCTGCTCCTGTCTAGGTAAGCAGAAGACATCTTCTTAACCATTTCCTCATAAAGAAACACCAAACCACTTGGATAAAATGGCAAAGTTATCAAGATAGAACCTGGAGTAGAAGACACACAGAATTATTTTCTGTTCAAATATTTTATAAGAATTAGAGCAAAAAGGGAGGAGGCCTTTGGCTTAGCAGTTAAGACCAGGTGAAGGTGGGTCGGGTACCAAGTCGCCCACTTGGCTTCTCTGAAGGAAATTGTCAAAATACAGTTTTTGTTGCTGTCTAGGTTTATATGCCCACCAGGAACTCTGCCTTTGCCACTTGGAAGCTTTATCAAAATTCTCTGAATTGATTTATTCATTTGGAGGATAAAAGAGGAAGGCCTATTCTATACCCTTGCCTGCTCTGTATTTTATTTTCTATATGTACCTATACATTAGTGTCTATCTTTCATACAACTGAGTTCTCATTTTTTGATTCACATTTTGTTGGTAAAATTGTCTATATCAGTAGTGACGCTTTTGGCTGTAAGTAACAAAAAATTCCATTCCAACGGACTCACTCCCTAAAGGAGATTTATTGGTTCATGTAACTGAAAAGGCTCATTTGCTGGGCAGCGATCAGGTTCAGGGCCAGCAGCCTCCAAATCTGCCTCTTCATGATTCGCTGGTCGCCTTCCTTTTGTGGGTTGGCAAAATACTCAGGCTGGCCGTATGGCGACTGGAGTATTTCCTGGTCTTACAGCCCGGGCAAAGCAGTGTTCACAAGAGGAGGGACCGCCTGGTCCAGTAACACTACTCTTAAAAGCAGGAACCTTCTATTTCTATCAAACTTTCAGTCTCATCTCATTGGCCAAAATTTGGTCACATGCTCACTTTGAAACCAATCCCCTCGGCCTGAGGAATGCCACACACTGATATCTAAGGTTTAGATTCCTAAACCGCTCTCTATGATAAGGAGGCAGGGTTCCTTATAGACCAGTCTAGCCCACTCGGCAACTAGAGGCAGAATCGGCTTCCTTAAACCTCATGCCTGCGTGGGGGGAAGAGGTATCCTTGAGCAAAAATCAGGGTGTGGCCAGAAATGGGCAAGAGGAAATAGATGCTGGTCAGGCATCTTCCAAGTTCGTTCTGTACAAAATGATAGAATGCCTCTCTCAACCCGGAGACCACTGAACAGGATACAGCCATGTCTGATAACCAAAGGCTGTAGCGTTCCCAGAGTTCAAGTCTGCCAGATCTTTATCTAACAAAGTCTAAACTTTTCCACAAGGAAATGAGAAACATGTAAACAATTACAGCTCTGTGGGTAATTACACATCGGCATACGTGAAACCTATTGTTTGCACTCCATGTGCGATACTAATCAGCTTAATTACATGGGGGGGGAAAAAACAAAGAACCAAAACTGGGCTCGTGTTTCATCAGAGCAAAACAAAAGAAGCTGAAAAATATGTTTTCTTCAAACAGAAAAATAGATAAGATATTGGAAAGGATCAATCAGAAGTAAAATGGTCATGAATTGCTTCTTTTTTTTTTTTTTTTTACTGGAGGAACATTTAAAAAGCTGGAAAATACTCTCTTCAGATAGAAATATAGATATAATATTGGAAAAGATCAATCAGGGACTGATCAGTTTTTAATTGTCAATCTTTAATATCCATTTGTATTCTGCCACCAAGGTTACACTCACAATTTACTTAATGCTTTCAAAATACTATGTTTATCAGTTTTGTGGGTGTGGTGGGCAGCCTGTCAATCCCTCCTTGTCTGGGGCTCAAATTAGCTGTGGAATATAGTTGATCCATTCTTCCCACAAAACATCTATTGAGGGCCTTTGAAGTGCCAGGCACCCCGTGCCTGTGGCATGGTCACACGGTCAGCAGGCCGTCTTTCTTCTCTTTCAGAGGAAGAGGGTGCCTTGGAGACCTTCATCCAATGTCCCTAGGGACATTAATCCTTCTTTTGAGTAGCCTTGATCCTTTCTCTGATGTCCACTCAGAATGGTCGCTGATTTATTAAACTCCCTCCACCAAGAAATGCTGTGTAGGAAGATAAGAGAAAAATCATTAACAGAGCTTGAGCTCCTGAGAACCTCACAATCTTCCCGGAGACACAGCAGCACCAGGAAAGAAAGAAGAGCTCATACGTATCAAAAAGTTGATGCACTGAGACCCAACATATAGGTAGTGCAAGAAAGAAATATGTCTTCCAGTTCCCAGGTTAACACGGTAAGTGTGCAGGATGGGAAGGGAGACTGGAGTGAAAGGAACTCAGTGGGAATGAATGGGTAGAGAAAAAGGCTAACTCGGGGAAGGCCTTGGATACCAAAGATAGCATTAGACCCAGTGAACTAGGGAAAAGGAAATAGTCCACATCTCAAAAGCTTCTTCCCCACCCAAGGCATGCCTACTGATGCAGCTAATGTTGTGCAGTAGAAAGAATAAATAAAGCCTTGGTGTCCAGCCGACCTGGTGTTGAATCCTAGCTCAACCGCTGAGCCATGTGACCTTAGGAAAGCTACTACCCTCTCTGAACTTCAGTGTTCTCATGTAAATAGGAAAATGAAGTCTATACTCTAAAGTTTTGTTGTCCAGTATGACAACCATGTAGCTTGTCATGTAGCTAGTCCAAAGTCACATGTACTGTTAAGTATGACATATACACCCAGGTTTGGAAAAGTGGGTATGAAAAAAGAAAAAGAAGAAAAAGACCTCATAATCCTTTATGATTATGTGCTGAAATAACACTGGCTATATTGGGTTAAATAAAATGCATTAAGAAAATTAATTTTATGTTCTTTTTACTTTTCTTAGTGTAGCTAGTAAAAAAAATGAAAATTACCCAGTCATAATGTTAGGCAAAGCAGGAAACAATATGTTTCTCTAAAGGAAACTGGAAGAAGGATTTTATTCCCTTCGTGACTTTAAAATTAGTGAGTATGGTCATTTGTATGCATGACTACAATTTCTATCCATGCCCTTTGGTCTGGACTTGTTACTTGCTTTGCCAATGGGACTTTAGCAAATATGATGCAAGCGGAGACTGCCAAACCGCGTATGCATCAGGGCTTACTCTCTCGCTGCTCTTGGGAACCTGGCAGCCAACACTGAGTGCAGACGGCAAGCTAGCCTGCTAGGTGATGATACACAGCCAACTTTTCCATTTCCTGCACTGACAGGGAGTCAATCACTACGCACGGAAAGGAGGCCATTTCTAGACCCTCCAGCCCTACCTGCGCTGGTCCAGCTGACCCATGTATACTATCATAAGATATAAGAAATGTTTATTGTTTTAACAAAAGTTTTGGGAAGTTTTGTGCAGCAAAATTGACTGGTAGAGTACGGATGGGTTTATGACAACCATGGTATTAGTAGAATCTTCACCAGAGTCTGGGGAAAGTCCAATTAATCTGGTGTCTGATAGGGGGTGAGCTTTGCAACTTCATACACACACACACACATACATACACACAGAGACACAGACATACACCACACATGTGCACCATACGCACACAGACAACTCAGACAAAAATTGGAAATGTTGGTCCAGAAAGATTGAAGGTCTCACCCAGGATTTTCTAACCCTTTTTGACATAAAGACCTCTTTCTCTGGTGGCAGAACACCTGGACCCCTGTACTGCTCTGGTAATTGTTCGTTAATATCTGTTGATGGAGAACAGATACTGTGGTCATAGAGCCCCTTCTGTTCTTGCAAGACTTTATGAAATGAAGCTAAAGGAGGGCTTTCTAGATGGATCAGTTAAAAAGTGGTGCCACTTCTCAGGGCTGGCTCAGCTTCAGAGTATGACAAATGGCTCATGGACAGGAGTTGGAGCTGGTTTTCAGCCCTTGCATGAGCCCCCTCAGCTGGGTGCCCTTGGGCAGAAGAAAACTGTTCCAATTATAAGGAGCCCCTGATGACCCAAAGACACTATGGATTCAGTAAGGCTTTGGAATAACATTGTGTTTGCTTCATAACCACGGTGCCTGGATGAATCTGAAAAACAGTCATCCTTTATTCTAGACAAATCTTTGGGAGTTGAAAGGGATCCAGGAATTTCTTACCATAACTTTACTCCTCCCCAAGGGTCTGAAGTCCACAACTGACTTAAGACCACGCAAGACTGTGTCTAACAGCCACCAGGGCACAATATCAGGACCAGACATTGCCTCTTTTTGGCCCCGAAACTCAGTTCACACCTGCAGGTCACCTGTGAGGACTGGGGAAGGAGGTACGGTGACACCTTACCACTTTGCCCCAACAAAATAAATCACAGGATTTGGTACTAAATAAATCCCTTCACATTTTGTTCACACATTTTCTGTGTGGAAAAAAATGCTTACAAATGAATATTTTTCCCATAAAATTCTGTCATTAATACCCCTTAGTTTTAGCCTTGAGTTCATTCAGCCATGCGGTATCCCGACATAACCAAAACACACCGCCTTCCAAGCTGCTTCAGTTGTATCCAGTTTTTCCTTTAAAAGGGCAAATTTCCGCAGATGGGCACTGGGACACTATCCTCACTCCTCACATCCAGCCAGACACTGAGGTAAAGGGAAATAGCAAAGTATGTCTTCGTGTCTGCTCACTGTTCTCTGGAGGCTGGTGATTCTTCGTAACAACGCCTCGTGTTGAAAGAAGATAGTCACTTTTTTAAAGCCCTTTCATTACACCACAAATCATAAACCACAGAACAATTTATTATTTTTTTTATTTATTGATTTCAGAGAGAGAGGAAAAGAGGGAGAGACAGACAGACAGACAGAGAGAGAGAGAATTTCTTGTTCCACTTACTTATGCATTCATTGTTTGACTCCTTTATGTGCCCTGACTGGGGATTGAACCCACAACCTTAATATGTAGGGACGATGCTCTAACCAACTGAGCCACCCAGCCAGGACAGAAATACCACTTTTTTAACTTTTTAGTTAACCCAAGCCAGTGGTGTACTAATAAATGTGTAACACTGGACCTCCAAGTGAAGAGCCCCGATGTGTAGCACTGGCCAGTTTTCATGTGATGTCCCTGAATCCAGGCCCAGAAGACATGTCCATTGGCACACCATTGTTTCCTATTTGTGCCATTCAGATACAATGGATATAACCTCAAGGACATGATAATAGAAAAATGATTAGGAAGTTAACAATTTTGAGTATGTATTCTCTTTGTTTTTAAATATAATTTATTTAATTGTAAATTTATATAATTTAATTTTTAATGGCGGTTGTATTTAATAAACAGTTCACCTTATTCCTGAAAATTTAACAATTGGTTTCTCCTGTCAATAGGAGCCAACTCCTTTTAGATTATTTAAAATATAAACTAAAATAAACATCACCCTAGGGAACATAGCTAGTAGTATGCTTATAACCGCCTTAACACCACTGTGCCCAACCAATACAAATGCTTTGAGAATTTTTTTTTCTATTGCACAACTGAATGAATAGCAATTTGTGAATGGCCTAGAACTCAAAGTGAAGTACTAGAGTCCATAGACTGAGGACACTGATATAATTAAGGTATAAGGTGATTGAGCATTGTTCATACAACCTTCCTGAAGTACAGAACGAAGAAAATCCACCCTCCTCTTGCAGAGAAAGACAGTCTTTTTGGTCTGAATTATTCAGTTTGGCTATTAGCCAAACTCAGCAGGATAATTATGCAAATCTGACTGCCTGGTCTTGCGTTGGCTTTAGGTTTGGGGAATAAGATGTCAGCACTGGACTAAACAGGAAACAGCAGGCCCGTGCCATCACTTTACAGATGAGGAAACTAAGCAGAACCAGGACTAGGCTGAGGCTTATGAGACACCGAAGGCACAACATTTAAGAAGGCATGCATTCTCAGGATCGAGTAAGTAGCCAGCCCTTGCTGTGCCTCCTTCAATTACGTGCCCTAGGAACCTCGTTTGCCTCCCCCTTGCTCTGGTCTTGCAACAAATGGTCGAAGAGGCCAAGTTTACCTGACTGGTGGCATCAAAGCTGAACTAATACTGGTCCTCTCTAACCCCAAGTCTGGCATCTTCCCTCTACCGCTGGCTGCCTTCAGCTGTGCCTACCCTTTCCAAGGAAAGACCTTCAAAACTAAGCAGGAAATTTCGTGCACATTAGATATCCTGAGGGAGTTTTAAACTTTCTGATACCTGGGTCCCACTCTCCGAGATTTTAATTCAATTTTTCTGGGATGGGCCCTGGAATCACTTTTGTGTATTTGTTTTTAAAGCTCCTCTCTGAATGTTAGCTGAAGCCAGGGTTGAGAACCATTGCATATTAACAATAATAATAATAACTGTGCTAGTAAAAGACCATATTAGGTAAGGAGGAGCAGGTTTCATATATGCCAGGGTGTTGAACATCAGTGTTTGTGTCCTTTTTCATTGTTTTTGTTAAATCAATGTATTCTTTGCATCCATAGAAAATTATCCTGTGTATAAATAAATAAATAAAATTCTCAGGGAGCCCCTTAAGCTGGCTAAGGACCCTGGGCCTGATTTGCTCATGGCACGGTGACCACAGGAGCACAGCAAGACCTCAAACACCGCAGGGTGGTAATCACAGTGCTCCAGCAGGCTGGACTTCTGCACTCTCCGTGGGGAAAATGCTTGTAAGGTAAATCGATATGCAAACAAGGAAATGTTCATTATTCTTAAAACAGAAAACCAACAAGCTATGTCCTTACAAAATTATTTTGAATAGAGCCATTTGACCAAATGATAATTTTGCTAATTTACACATCACTCCTCCTGTTGATTGAAACACAGAAATCCTAGGAATAGAATGATTGTACCTTTTACATCAGAGCTTGTCAGGGGTTGGAGAGTACCAGGGCTGTGTTACTCTGCACCCTGGCCCGGCGGCTCAGTTGGTTGGAGCGTCGTCCCCTATATCAAAAGGTCTGAGTTTGATCCCCAGTCAGGTCGCGTGCGGGAGGCAGCCAATCAATATTTCTCTCTTATATCCATGATTCTCTCTCTTTCCCTTCCTCTCCCTCTAAAATCCATAAAAACCTGTCCTCAGTGAGGATTTAAAACATTTTTTAATATTCTAAAATATAGGCTTTTCAATAACATGGGCATACCCAGAAAGCTCTGTTTTACTCACGAGAAATGCAAACTCTATCCATCAAGCTGTGGGTGCTCACCTGACTGTATGTTTGTTGAAACTCAGAACTGTACGCTAAAGACGGGGAGTTTCACTGTAAGCAGCTTACATCTCAATTTTTAAAAAATTAATGCAGGGATGGGCATAGATATTGAATAAATGTTTGCTAAGTAAAAATAAAACACAGGGAGACTTTTTAATTTTGTTAAATTGGAAGGCTTTCACTCTCTAAATAAAACAACTTGATTCATCTCAGTTATTAAAATAGCTCCGCTGAGGCATTGTTTGTATGGCAGCCCAGCATCTGCTTTGCTCTGAAACTTAAGACCTGCTCAGCTGTCTGTACAATCACGGATGTCCTGTTCTCAGCCCAAGCTATTTGTCTTCAAGGACCAACAAAATCTGGTATTAGAAGTCATGGTATCACACAGTACAATAAATAGCCTGTGAATTTAAATGCGATAATGACAGTTAATGAAAATTGAATGTTTGCCATATGCCAGACACTGTATGTAATACACACAAGAGTTCTTTGAAGTAAATGAAATGATCTTTTTTTTTTTTAACAGGACCCCTCTGGTGCTACGTTGAAAACAGACTGCAGGGGATGGGGATGAGGGGTGGGGGTGAACAAGAGTGGAGACAGGGAGACGTATCAGGAAGTTACTGCAATATCTAGGAGAGGGGCAATGATGGCTTGGTCCATAGTGAAGGGGGTGGCGGTGGTAAGACGTGCTTGCATTTTGGATGTTTTGAGGATAAAGTCCACAGTCTTTACCAATGGATTGGATTTGGGGTGTTAGAAAAAGAGACAAGTCAAGAGTGCCTCATAGGTTTTGAGCCTCTGAACAACTAAAAGGATAGAGTTGTCACATCCTGGGATGGGGAAGATGGAGGAGGATAAGATTTCAGACAGAAGGTCAAGGGTTCAGCATGCTAAATGTGAGATGTCAACTAGCCATCCAGTAGGGTTTTCAATTGGATAGGTGCGTCTGAGTTCAGAGGCGGGGTCAGACCTGGAAGTGAAGATCTGCAGATATAACACTGAAAACATCGCCATTGGATGAGGGAGCTGGGAGAGGAGCGGCAAGGACTGGAATCTAGGACACCACAACTTTTGAAGTTCAAGGAGGGAGGGAAGAATCGGCCAAGGAGAGCTGAGAAGGAGCAACCAACAACACGAGAGGAAAGCCAGGAGAGAGTGGTGCCCTGGGAGCTGCGGGAAGAGAGTGTATTGATAAGGGAAATATCTACTGGGTCAAGAAGAAACCAGAGGTCAAACCTAGAGTGAAGCAGCCAGTGGACTGAGTGTCCAATAGGCCTCCCTGGGCCCTAGTCCAAGGGGCCATTCTTCCTCCCTCCCTGTCACTGTGCCCATTTCTACCTCTATCACATGTCTTATTACATTCCCCTGTAATCAGTTCCGTTGTCTATCTGGAGCTCTCTCGGTCATTTCAATATTTCCATGCCCAACAACGCTCAATAAATGTTTGCCGAATAGATAAAAGATGAATGATTAAGTGCTTAGTGATGAGGGCCGAACCTGGGAGAAGCTTAAATGTCTCCAGTCCCCCATACCCAAGGAAAAGGTATTCTTTTGTCTTCAAGTGCCACGAAGGTCTAGGGTGAACTGGGACCACTTGTATTGGCTCACATGAACTAATTGTTGTATTTTCAGGAATTCCGAGAGCTGGCTGTCAAACACAGCCATAATTAAAAATCAAATTATAAAAACTTACATATAAATAAATACCGTATATTAGAAACAAAGGGAGAAGTTCTCAAACTTCTCCACTTTCCAATTATTTTACTACGTTTTCTATGCTCTTGAGTTTCTTTACATCTACTATATCTGGACAGTGGAAACAGGATGCAATGGCGTGCTACTTACTGCGTAGCCCTTCCCAATATCACATTCAGTGACTTCCTATCAGTAGCTTGAAACAGAAGATGATGAGAGGGCTTACACCACCAAAAGGAGCAATTTCTGCCAATCAGGACTCCTCTCCACCCCACCCCTGGCCAGTCTGTTGTTAAACATTTACCATCTCACCACAGGTTACACTACATTTTCCCCCAAACCACCAGCAAACGATCTTTCTCAAGGGGCGGAGGCAGGGGTAGGGTGGGAAGAAATCACTAAATTCTCTGGAAAGCAGCATTTTCTTCTCATATTTTCCATCTTCCACTTGTGTGAATTCCAGATAGACAATACAATCAGTGGATTAACTGAATTTTTCTTTCCCTCCCACCAGTGGTTGGATGGTGAGCAGACAGCTTGTGTTTTGCGCCATTGATCACCCAGCAGCTTCTTCCGCTTGATTCTTCTGAAAGGAAAAGTTTAGAATTATGAAAATCACTCATTACTATTTAACTGGGTCAGCAGCAAAGCTGGTTATGAAACGTGTGCCTGGATCGGAAATGTGGGAATAAACTGGCAAATTTTAAAGAACTTTTTAAAAAAGTATCTAGTAAATGTGGAGAAGAGTAGGATCATTCCCTTTGAAAGCTGTGACTCGAGCCTGATTCCTCTCCGGGTCCCTTTCCAGCTCCCTGATGGCGCAATTTATCTCCCCACTGGAATGCATTATGCTCTCTTTAAAGACCCAGAGTTAATGGAATGCTGAGAAAAATCAATCCCTTCTTATTATGCAGTCCTGCTGTTTGGTAAATGGAAAGCATATTCTTCCCCTTTCTAAGTAGG
The DNA here is from genome assembly GCA_004026765.1 of Micronycteris hirsuta. NCBI lineage: Eukaryota > Metazoa > Chordata > Mammalia > Chiroptera > Phyllostomidae > Micronycteris > Micronycteris hirsuta. The sequence continues at coordinate 68,915 of PVJI01004667.1, read as the reverse complement.
CAGAAATAAGCCCTGGGAGACACCTTGATTATAAGACACACTTGTCCTGAATGCGAGTCCACACACTGGATCAGTGCTTAACATACATTTAATTCAAAAAGTCCAGGTGTATATCCACTTATAATTCAATGAGGAGATCTCTCTCTCTCTCTATCTCTATGTGTGTATACACACACACACACACATATACATATACATATATATGTATATGTGTGTGTGTGTGTGTGTGTGTGTGTGTGTATATATATATATATATATATATATATATATACACATATATATATATATATATACATGTACACACACAAAGTTTGCCTGGAAAAAGTCCAGCCATTGCTAATATAACGAGAACAGTTTGCATGACATTGATGTAACCATGACATCAATGTAACCTGGCAGCCAAGGAGAGTGGACTGGAATGCGCATGTGTGAACAATGACAACTTCACTGTACTAGTCAATGGGGGTGGTAGAAGCCATTGAGTGAGCACGTGCACTGTGTGGCCATCGCATTCAAAATGACTGAGCAAGTAGAGCAACAAATCTGCATCATATTTTGTGTTAAGCTTGAACATTCCTCCATGGAAATTATTCAGATGATTCAGAAGGCCGCAGCTATGGGCAACTATTGATTGGCAGCTTCATCATGACAATGTGCCCCCTCAGGCATCATGTCTTTTACAGAGTTTTTTGGTGAAATGTCAAATCACCCAGGTGACTCAGCCCCCCTTACAGCCCAGATTTGTCTCCCTGCAACTTCTGGCTTTTCCTAAGACTAAAATAACCTTTGAAAGGGAGGAGATTTCAGACCTTCAATGAGATTTAGGAAACTACAATGGGGCAGCTGATGGCAATTGGGAGAACTGTGTGAGACCCCAAGGTGCCTACTTTGAAGGGGACTGAGGCATCATTGTCCTATGTACAATGTTTCTTGTACCTTGTATCTTCTTCAATAAATGTCTCTATATTTCATATTACATAGCTGATACCTTCTGGACAGGCCTCATATATCTTTCCTGTTCTCTTCTTTGAAGACAGCACACGTCATAATGTAAGGCTTTTTGACATCTAGCATCCATAATATTATCTACCATTTATTAAGCACTTACCATCTGCCAGGTATCATGCTCTAAACATATCTTTTAACAACCACCTCATAAGGTAGTTTGTACATGCTTGTCCCCATTTTACAGTAGAGCAAACTAGCTGAAATAAATTTACTGAGTTCACTATAAGGAGCAGAGTCTGGATTTCAATCCAGTTCTGTTTCATTCCAAAATCAGGCCACTAAACACTGAGTTGCATGCTAAGGATCATGTCGCAGAGCTAGAACCAAATGAAAGCTATGGGTAGTTTCAGGCTAAGAGTGAGAAAGCATCACCATGGGATAAGATAATGAGCTCCCTAATGTTGGAGGTATCCAAGGAGAAATTGAAAGAACACTTCCCAGTGTCGACTTCCCAATACAGCAGGCTTCTTGTTCTGGGAAGAATGGTTGATCAGATCTGTTGCTTCCCAGAGCTGATTGTTCACCAGGGAAACAGAGAACATATTTTTGCTAAGAAAGCAGACATGTTCTGCAAAACCAGATTAGAAATGAGGAGCAGAAATGGGCCACTATGAGGAAGGACTGTTTTTAATTCCATGCTGTAGACTGGGCTTCTCTGAAAATAATGGCCTTCTCTCCATGAGGCTATTATGGAAAAGCTGATGACCACACAGAGTTCTTTTTGCCTCTACCATTGTTCAGGATTTCGTTATCTCCCACCTGGAATTTTGCCCCAGTTTCCTTCCTGATCCCTCCTCTGGTCTCTCCCAAACCTAGCCCATCCTTACGCTGCTCTGAGTTATCACCACCACCATCCAAGCTGATCTCTTCATTCTCTTGCTTAAAGACCTTTTAGCTCACACTGACATGTTGAGTCCCCAGGGAAGCAGAATGGAACAGAGAATAGCATGTCTGATATTTATTAAGAAGAGCTCTTGAATTAACTCTTGTGGAAGAGAGGGAAAGAGGCAGGGTTGGCCACATGGAGAAGTCACTGCAACAAGGCTGTGGCTAATCAATGGGGAGTTCTGAAGCTGGGATGGCCCTTCAGGGTTCTGAAATGAAGTGAGATTGACAGAGTCATTATACTCCTACGTAGACCAGTCATTGGTCTTAGGCTGCCCAGAAAGCTGGCATGAAGGTGTTTATCTTCAGAAAAGAGAGTGGAAGAGGGCTGGGAGTAAGGGCCATCTGCTAGCAGCACTTCCTAAAACCAAGAGAATAAGCTCTTCGGTCCTGAAACAGGGGATCTGGGTGGCCTGACACCATTCACTGCACTCTCCTACACCAACAGAAAACCGTTCATCTCCTTTGCATGCCCTGCAAGGCCCTTCACAGTTGGGCCCCTGCTACCTCTGCAACCCCATATTTCTTCATGTCCTATTGTCTAACCCAGGTACATTACACTTCCCAGGGGATTCTTGAATGTGTTACCACTTCCCTGATTTGCACAAACTATTCCTTTTTCTAGGATGTCCTTACAAATTGCCACAAACTTGGTGGCTTTAAACAACACACATTTATTCTCTTACAGTCGTGGGGGTCAGAAGTCCAGCATGAGTTTCACTAAGTCGAATCAAGGTGTCAGCAAGGCTATGATCCCTCAGAAATCTCTGGGGAAGAATCAGCTTTCTTGTCTTTTGCAACTTCTAGAGCTTCATTCTTTGCATCCCTTGGTTTATGGTTCCTCTCTCCATCTTCAAAGCCAGCAGCAAAGTAACTTGCCTCATTGTCCCCTTGACTTAGGCTACTGCTAAAATCTACCTTTATCTCCTTCTTATAAGGCTACTGTGATTACATTTGGGCTCCACCTGGATGATACAGGAGAATCTCCCCATCTCAAGACTCTTAAACACACCTGTAAGTCCCTTATGACATATCAGGTGACAATCACAAGCTCCAGAGAGTAAGATCTGGATATCTTTGGGGGCCATTATTTAGCCTACTACATCTGCCTTGATCCATGTATCTCTCTTTCAAGTCCCAGCTCAATTGTCACCTCTTCTGTGGAACTTGCCCTGACACTCTCAGGTGGAGTGAATTGGCATCCCCTTTTTATTCCTCTGCACTTTGTCCACATCTTTATTCTATCAGTTACCCTATTTTGCTATGACTCTTTCATGAAATAATGAATTCATTCATTCCTTGAGCTTCTACATGCCAGGTACTGGTCTTAATTCTTGGGGTTAAAAGCAATGAAAAAATGGAGCAAAAAGCCCTGCCCTTTTCTAGCTTCTATTCCAATGAAGGTAAACAAACAATTTTAAAAATTAAAATAAATACTGTGTGAAAAAGAAACAAGTTAATAAGGCAAAAAAAAAAATAAATAAACAGGGCATAGGAGATTGGGGATGTAGCAGGGGGAGGTAGAAATAATTGCAATTTAAAATGGGTGGGGTCAAGGAAGTCCTCATTGAAATAGTGACATTTTGAGTAAAACCTTGAGGGAAATTTGGATGGATATCTGGCTGAAGAGCTCTCTCAGTAGAGGGAAGAGCAGACACAAAGGTTCTTAGGCTAGAGCATGGCTCACATGTTCAGGGAACAGAGAGAGGAGTTCCTGGAGATTTTTGAGAAGAGTTGGGTGATCTGACTTTGTCAGGATAAGTGATCCCAGGGCTGTCACATGTAGCCACACAGGGTGCACATTCCACAGCACAATCTAGGGGGTTCCTTTCACATTTAGTCCATTCACATAGGCTGTATCATGTAACATAGCAACTCTAATGGCCACTGCCTGAGATGAAATGGGGGAGATGCCAGGGTGGAAGCAGGAAAACCAATTAAAAGACACTATAGCAATCCAGGCAATTTATCTACTTCCAGGCCTGTTGCATTCCCAAAACCTATACAGTGCCTGGAAAATAGTAGGCATGCAAAGAATAAATGACTACATTTTGCACCACAGTGAAAATCTTCTTTGTTTTCCCAGGGCACTCACTGGTTACTTCCTGGATTCATAGTTCTTGAATAAACGGGTAGACCAGATGATTTTTCAAATCTAGAATTCTGTCAACCCAACTGCTACCTGGCCTTCCCCACTGGGATGTTCCACTGCCAACTCCAGTTCTACATGTTCAAAGTGAATTCATCCCGTTCTCTCCTCCACAGCTGAAACAACTTCCTCCTGGCTTTCCCCCACCTAGGTTTGAAATCTGTTATCTTTACCAATCTGGTCTAGGTCCAAGTCCTGGGACATCTCTTTAAATTTCACTGCCCATAACTCAATCCTGCCCTCACAACATCTTCCCAAGAGCCCACAACAGCCTCTCACTCTCCCCTCAATCTCTATCTGCTACCAAGTTTCTGCATCTTGCCATCCCTCCCCACACCCAGGATACTCTCACGTCCTTTACTCCACCTCCCGGACCTACCGCCAAGACCAAGTTCTCTGTTAGTCTTTACTGGCCCCATGTCTCCATGGCCTCATCCTCCTCAGAATTCCTCTGTCCTTTATGATCTGGCATTTGGCAATATCTAGAGAGGAGGTAATGGGTTGGGGGGAAAATGCAAGCTTTGGAGGCAGACAGATGAGATTCAAACCCAACTCAGCCACTTCTAGTGTGTTATGTTGGGAATTTATTCATCCTCTCTGGGCCTCAGTTTCTTCACATTAAAACTTTTTTAAAAGATTAAAAATTTTAAAGTCTACTTCATCGACCTGTGTGAACATCCAAAGGTAATGTTGACAAAGCTCTGAGTCTGCATTAGGCACTCAATAAATGCTGCTTCCTTCTTCCCTGTCTGCTTGTCCCTTGCTCACAGTTCCACTACTTGAAGCTGGCATTTTGATTCCTTTCCCTACTGCCCTATTATATTTAGTTATAATTTTAATCATAAACGTATGTTAGTAATACACGGATTCCAGGCCATGGCAGCCCAGGTTAGAACACAAGATTATGGGAAGCCCTTTCTCAGTAATTATCTATTGGATGTGCATAAAAATCACCTGTACAATTATTCATGTCAATTTTTTAAAACTTATCTGAATATTTACAGACCTATTCTACAGTAGAAGAGAATGGTATAATTAACTTCCATGTGCCTGTTACTCAGCTCCAATAATTGTCAATTCTTAGCCAGTTGTATTTCATCTGTCTCTTACTCTCAATTTTTATTTCTGGAATATTTTAAAGCAAATCTCATATCATGTTATTCTACTCATAAATAATTCAGTAGTTGTCTCTACCATGTAAGGATTGTCTTAGTTTGCTAGGGCTACCATAACAAAACACCATAGACTCAGTAGCTTTAACAGCATTTAGTTGCTAGTAGTTGCGGAGTATAGAAGTTCAAGATCAAGGTGTCAGCAGGTTCAGTTTCTTCTGAGGCCTCTCTCTTTGGCTTGCAGATGACCACCTTTTCTCTGTGCCCGTGTATTCCTGGGTATCTCTTCCTCTTCTTATGAGAACAGCAGTTCTGTTGAATTAGGACCCCACCCTTCCTTATGATTTCATTTAACTTTAATTATCTCTTTAAAGGCCCCATCTCCAAATACAGTCGGTGGTTAGGACTTCAACATATGAATTCTGGAGGAATGTAATTCAGTTTATAACAGCATTTTTTTAAAAAAATGATCATAAATCATCATTATACCTAAAAATAATAACTGCTTAATATATCTAATATTCTGTTCATGCCCAAAATTTCTCAGTTGCTGCCAAAACATTTTTCAATGGTTTGTTTAAATTAAGGTTCAAAAGGTGGAGTATTCTTTTAGAAATACAGATTCCTAGGCCCACCCTAGAGTTGTAATTTAGCTTCAGTCTTGCTGCCTCTTCAGCAGGCAGCCTCTGGGTTCACATTTTTTAACGACTATTTTAATCCAGTGGACCTTTGGCCATAACAGTTCAATCAGAACTATGTCAACACTGACAGAGTTCCACCAAGAAAGTAACTTCTGAAACGTGTCATTAAGTAATGAAATTCATTGATCAATTTTCCCTAGAACACAATTTGTTTCCAGTTTTTACCATTTTATTATAGTTTATCGAAATTATTTCTATTGCCACCAAATCTTTTTCTGTTTAAATTTTACAATAAAATTTGATTCATTATCAGGTTTTTCCCCATGTCAATTTTTCCAATGATAACATCTGCCTTTGTGAGTTTCCCTTGGTGGCCATTATTTCTACCAAATCCAATTTTTCCCAGTCAAATGTAGACATCAACATTTTGTCAAGATTTGATTCTTCAGGCAATTTTTAGTCAATAACTTTTTTCCTGTATGCAGTTTTAGCTATTGTTAATCTTAGTTTATGTTGATTATTTCTATCAGTAATATTCATTATTACTTTGATAAAATGTTGAGAACTTGGATTCATTTCTTTACTTATCCTTGGTAAAAAAAAAAAAAAAATGCTATGTATCCAAGAGATAGCAAAAGAGATCGCGTGGGAGTCAGAAAATGACGAAAGACACACAGGCAGAGTGTGGTGGAGACAGATTGAGAACGAAGCTGCAGCTGTCTTGAGATAGTGTTTGCTAGACTTTCTGAGGGGTCCGAATGTCTTGGGGGTCAAAACAGCAAGATTAAAACTGTATGGAGGCTGCAATATCGTTAGTGAGCACGGGTGAGGCCAATAGTGTCAGGACTTTCAATCCTAGGAAGTTGAACACACACTTGTCATCTTGCCACCCCTACCTCCTCCCTCTTTAATGGCTCTTTTTTCTTTCTATCCCTGCCTAGTCAGCAACTGCATTTCAGGCCTCTGCTCTTCTTGAACTTCAGACTGACTACTGCCCCCTGCAAACCTTTCTTCCTTTCCTTCCATTGGCCCTAAAGTACCTTTAGCAGAGGTGACCTCCCCCTTGGTTTATCAGCACTTGGCACAGTGCCCTGCGTGCAATGAATGTTCAATAACTATCTGTTGACTGGTTTATCTTAAAGTATCAGCCTTATGATTTAAGCTCCCATAAGCTAGGCCACTGTTAACAACTCAAATGACATCTAACCCAACCTACCACTTCCTGGGGGGTAAGTGGGTGGATGGAACCAGATTCGGCAATTCTGAACTGTTGGGAGGCCTCTCAATCTGTCTACAGAACTGAAGCTTGAAAAGTTTTATTTTTTGCCAACGTTCCCTAGCAAATGCCTGCTGCACACCCACACACTTAGCCAGCAAGAGAAAAAGAAGAGCTGCTGCAAGAATTATTCCCTCTGGGACCAATAATCACAGGAGCAGCCCTTCCTAGGCTTCCTGTCCATCCTGGGCTCCGAGTTCCTCTAGTCCAGCCCCATAGCTTTCATACGCTGAGCCCAAGAAGAGGGAGGCTCTGAGAGAAGGGGCAGAGAAGGGCCAAGAATAGGACCCCCCTCCTGGAGAGGGAGGCCCCGTGGGGGCGACTTTGCGTAGGCCTGTAGGAGGGACACAGAGACCCAGCCAACTGAAAGAGAGAAAAGTAGATGAGGAGGAGACTACAAGGCTAAGTTTTTGCTAATATCTTAAGTGGTTTGTGAGTATAGTGTTAAAACCTGAGCATTGGTGCCCCGGCCGGTAGATCACTTGGTTGGAGTGTCATCCCCATGCACCAAGGCTGCAGATTCAACCCCCTGATAGGGCGCATGCAAGAGTCAACCAATGTATGCATGGGTGGAACAATAAGTTGAAGTCTCTCTCTCTCTCCCTCTCTCTCTCCCCCCTCCCACCCCCTTTCTCTCTCTCTAGGGACAATTAAAAAGAAAAAGAAAAAAACCGCTAAGCATTAGCAAAAAGAAAACCAGGGGATTAAGAGAAGGATTCTGGTCTTCAAGAGAATAGGAGAACAAGAGAGAGAAAGGCTAGACTCAATATTTCTCAAACTTGGACATGGTTGGAATCGTCTAGGGAGCTTTAAAGAGACAGGGGGTTGGGCTCTGCCCTCGGAGACTGAGTTAATCAGTCTAGGGATGGGTTCTGGGCATCTAGATTTTTAAAAACCTCCCCAGGGGCTTCTAATGTGCAGCCAGCTGATATCAACTAGGCTAGATTGAAGATGGAAAAGGAAATATGATTCCCCTGTGTGTTCTGTGGCCCAGCAATGCAAGAGCGAAGGACCTCGGGCCTAACCCCCCTCTGGTGTCTTATAGCAGGCTGTGTGGGTCAGTGGAAAGAGCCAAGTGTATTCATCTCAAGATCTGAGTTCTGATTTTGGATGAAGCACTAGCCACCATGTGACCCCGAACAACTAGGGTGCTGGCCAGAGGAGACCTGAGTTCACTGATTCACTGCTTGCCAGACTGGTCACTTTGTCTCCCTACCTTCAGTTCTGTCGCGTAATCTTCAGCCCTAAAATATTCCATACCTCTACTTTCATTAAAATAGCCCAGTCACTTCTAGTTGAACAGATTTTTTTTCCCATGAATTATTCAAACTTGGGAGTTGAATGTTGAAAATAACATGCTCGAGTTGTCCTCATTAGGAACTTTTAGCTGTGAATCTCCTGTCTTCCACTATCTTTACAAAGCCTGGTCTCTGCAGAGCTTTGGGAATGAGCACAGTCAATCACTTACAAAGTCTCTCGAGAATACCACGTGGAAATAAAGGCGATAATAAACACCCCCACAATAAATAGACAGCGTTATAAAGGGAGCAGTAAGGAGCAGCCGTGGACACTGAGAAGAGCTCCCCACCTTCAGCAAGACTCAGCCTTGCTGGGCTTCAGTTTCAATCATATTCATGAACATCCACTTCATGCTTAACTTGTTTCATGCCTACCTTGTAGACGGGTAATTAAACAGATGGCACTTGCCCTTGAAGAGCTCCAATCTGGGGAGAGATGAATAAATAAACAGGCAATGATAAGAGATGAATTAGAGGTAGAATGTGGTACAGGCTTTTGACTGCTGGCTTTCTCCTTGACTTTTAACCATGAAACAGAAAATTCAGAATAAGTGGAAGGTAGGACCGAGCAACAACACCCCTCAGAGGGTCCCCGAGTCTCTGCCTCTGGGACATCACACCCTCAAAATGTTGCCACGTTCCAGACAACCCAGGGCTTCCCTGGAACTGCATTTAGAGAGGGGTTATTAAGGTGTGGAAATGAAAACCTAGTGATTTGTATCATTTGTAATAAAGTTATAAATATGTCGTAACTGCAGAGGAAAGATATTTCTAGAGAACAGAAGTGAAATAAGATTCCTTTGCTTAATTTTTGAAATCATTCTTCTTGTTACTGCTTCATGATTAAACAAATCCACCCAAGGCCGAGGAGGAAGGTGGAGCTGCCAGAACCAGCAGACAGTCCCGCCTGGGAATTTTCACAGTGTATGTCAGGGAGGTAAGGAATTTAAAATGCTAAGACATTTATAATGTCATTTTGCTTTGCATTGGAAAAGATGGTTGTAAACTGCTGTAATGTTAATCTGTAATTCTTTACGTCTTCAATTGCTGGTCCCAACCCCAGGGTTTCTGGTTCAGGAGGTCTGGGCTTAGGGGCAGAGAATTTGCATTTCTAACAAGTTCCCAGAGGATACTGATGTTGCTGATTAAGGATCCTACTTTGAGAACCCCTGATATTAAGATAAAATGATAGAATTATATCAGAACCCCTGATAAAATTTCACTATTCAAAATGCTGCTCAAAGCAGCAAGTAAAGTGCATTTGAGGACTCTCGGTGTCGTCTCCCTTCTGCTCCACTGTATCATTCTCTGCTAGTCTATTCATGTTCTGCCTTAGTTTTCATAACCTGTAGCACTGATCTGTGGCCAATCGGCTGTAGAAAAACATGCCTCTCCTTAGCCACCATCATCTCAATTATTGTTAGCATATAGGTGCTACTGGGAATCAAACTAGGCTCATTAGTGCAGATTATTTTTCCCTCCATTTTCTTCAAGAACACATGAGATGAATTTTAGAAATTTGGCCCAGTTTAAGATCCCATGATTTTATGAAGCAATGATTTTTAAGAAGCACTATCCATTGTTTTGGAGGGAGGAGGAAAATCACTTTTACAGAGCATGCAATTACCTACTGATGTACTAATGAAACTGAAGGTCCTTATGGCTTTGATTAAATTTAGTTTTTATTTCCTAGCTTTAGAAATCATGTCTCACTCTTCCAAACCCCTCAGAGACCTGGTCATTCGCCCAGATAATCAGCAACCCCTGAGGCAGCAGAAGACAATGGCTCCCGAAGTGACTAATGGCAATAAGATCTGCCCCTCTGGCAGGCTAAAGATAACATCTTGACCTAAGTTATGTTTCAGCCCCTGACCCCTAAGGTGGAATCACACCCCTGGCTACTTTCCCATGAGACCAAACAGAAAGATGCTGGAGCAGACCTCAAAATTGTCCTCAAGACCAATAAATGATTTATTACCCTTGCCTCACTTCCAACCAATCAGCTCCCAGCACAACCCAGAAGCCCCTAACCCCATAGTGTCTTGTGACTTTGTCCTCTATAATCTATATCAACCATCAGGGAGTCAACTTTTGGGCATTAGCTTTCTGCCTCTGGATTGGCCAATTCAAAATTAAACTATTATTCTCTCTATCCTACAAACTCCCACTTGTGCCTTTTTTTGGGCCAGGGCCCATAAGCAGACAGATTTTTTTAAAAAGGCAAAAAAAAAAAAAAAAAAAAAACCCGCAAAAAACCCTAACATTGAGGTCCTGGTAACACTGTCTTATTTTATTCTCCAGCAGCCATTTTGAGTTGCTGGACATTTTAGAGATAGAGACACAGAAGTTCAGAGTGGTTAGGTAACTTGCCCACGGCGCCCAGCTAATGGGTGACAGAGCAAGGTTTGAACTCAGTCGTCCTTGCTCTGTCACATACCACAGGCTTTCCCGCTGCAGGGGCAACGTGGGGATGATGTCAAGGAAATGCTTCCTCCCACGGGCTGCTGTGCTGCTTCCAGACACCACTGACACTTGGGTGTTTGCACCCAAGAGGGAGGCTTTGGCACCAGGCCCCTGTTGTTTATAGATCTGGAGTCCCACACACATGAAAAGTGAACTCGGAGCCAAGAGGCGGGGTGGAGGGCTAGGCCAAGGTTGGGTGGCACGCCTGTCAACACAGCGAAAATACAGGGAACGGCAAAAACATTTCAAAAATACCGTCGCCATTCTCTTCTTGCCAGAACCAGTCACTTTGACCGACTATTTGAATAGGCTTTTATTTAAAAAACAAAACAAACAAACAAAAAAACCCTGTTCTATCTGTAGTTCTCCTAATGACAAGGTTGCAATGTTCACAGGGATGATAGGAGGAAAACTCTCCGTGACACCAGCGGGGTTTGCCAGTGTTAACATCCAGTGACTCACGGGCTGCAGTGACACTCAGAGAGGAAAACAGCCCTTGTGGCCAAATCTGACTAGTAGTGAGCAGGAAGTTAGAACGATCAGCTACCATTTACCAAGGGTCCCTTAAGGACCATCTAGTTTTATGTAAGCCGTCTTCAAATTATTTCCAGAGACAGAAAGCCAAGCTCAGTCAGTCTGATAGTGTGCTGAAACCTGAACCAGGTGACTTCATGGAGAACTGAAGCCAGAAGCATGATTTTCTACCCTGGGAAGGAACAGCCAATGTGCAAACAATAAGGTTTGGGGGGAGAGGGGAGTGGCAGTGGTCTGGCCCAGCACTTCTCAAACTTTCATGTGTTTAAGACTCACCTTGAGATTCTGTTAAATGCATATGCTGACTCATTAGGTCTGGAGTGGACCTGAGGTTCTGTGTTTCCAATAGGCTCCCAGGTAACGCCAATGTTGCTGGTCCACAGACTGCACTGCAAGTACCAAGAGTCTGGAGAACTTTCCATCATACAGGCTTGAACAGTCAAAAAGGGAATTAATTTCCAGATTCTCAAAGCTCATATTCACTCTTTTCTAAGATCTCCCTAAGAAAGAGTGAGGTCAAAACTGTAAGCTCCCCTTTTACAATGGAATTCTTCCCACTTTATTAAACAAAAGCCCTCTTCCTTTTTTTTTTGGTAACGATTTTATTTATTTATTTTTAGAGAGAGAGGAAGGGAGAAAGAAATAGAGGTAGAGAAACATTGATGTGCAAGAGAAATATCAGCGGGTTGCCTCTCCCAACTAGGAACCTGGCCCGCAACCCAGGCATGTGCCCTGACTGGGAATCGAACTGGTGACTTTTTGGTTCACAGGCTAGCACTGAGCCACACCAGCCAGGGCAGCCTTCCTCTTTTCATCTCAAAATTTACAATGGTGCCCTGCCTCAGGGTGCAAATTCTGCCAGTCCCTAGTAAAGCAACAATTCAAAGTACTGGAGTTTTTTTGTTGAGAAAGTACCTAACTCTAATAACTGGTTACAAATATTTTCATGAGTCAAATGGCATTGATTCATAGTTGAAGGAGATTGAATTATGCACTGACAGTTATTTAAAAATAATTTTGAGGAAAAAATTTAAAAATTCAAAGAATTAAATGAGCCCTGACCGGCATGGCTCAGTAGGTTGGGCGCTGTCCTTCAGAGTAAAGGGTCGCTGGTTTGATCCTGGTCAGGGCACATGCCTGGGTGCAGGCTGGGTGCCTGGTTGAGGGTGTGTGGGAGGCAACCAGTCGATGTTTCTCTCACTTTCTTTCTCCCTCCCTTCCCCTCTCTCTAAAAGTGAATGGGTAAAATCTTCAAAAAAAAAAGAATTAAATGACATTTCTATAACAAAACTTCCAATTCTACTGCTTAAATTTCTCAGCATTTACATGTATTATAAAATAAAACAGGGTGACCATTGATGTTGAATCAATACTTATTTATTGGTTCAGTATTAGTACTATTGATTCAGCATCAATTATTGAGTTATTACTTGTTTGCTAAATAAATAATAGTGAACATGAATGTTACTCAATTGCTTTTAAAAAGTAAAGAAAAAAAACTATCCATCTCACGAAAAGATCTACTTCCAACAAAAATTTTGTTTAATAATAATAATTACCAAAACATATATTTATGTTTTATTTCTCCATCATATACAAATAATTATTGTATTAAGAAATGTTTTAACACTTAACAACTTACGGGTTCTGAGTTTATACATTTCCGTTATAGAAAAATATGAGACAGTATGTTTCATAAGGATAAATTTGTAAGGTAACTGAATGAAAAGATAAATAAAGAGAAGAAAGAATGATGCAACATTTAAGAAAAGTTTGTGCCACTTTTTCTAAAAGGATGATGATACTAAATCTCTATGGTACTGTAGTAAAGGAAAAGTTTTCCTGTACCCTTCTAGGTTCTTCCGGCTGCTCTAATAATTAAATTGACATAAAATACATTTCCAGGAGATAAACTAATTTTGTACATATCAAAGCCTCCCATAGACATGAGAGCTCCCCAGCAGTCCGGCAGTTGAGGTTTATAAGCCTCCTGAGCTGAGAAGGAGATGGGGTCTGGGGCTTCAAGGGGAGAAAAGACACGGCAAAGGAAGATGGGAAGAGCAAACGTTTGGCCAGCAAATCTTTGCCATGCCATGCAGAGACGAGATTGAACAGGCCCTGCCCAGCTACCCCCAGCTTATCACACCTAGCCCATACTCTTGGTAGTTAACACTGGTAATAATATTCTTTCTGAACCAGACCTTCTGTCTAAACTCTTTCAGGCAGTAAAGGGGAAGGTAAACAGCTCTTCCTGAGTCTTTTGGGCCTTTATTGTCTTCTGCTCAAAATAACCCACATGCCAAAGAGGTACATTTTGGGGCAACCTATTTTGCTCCCCTTCGGTATATAGATTCCATTAGAAGCATTTTAAAAAGTTATATAAAAGTCCTGTTTTAAATGTTAGAATTTTAAGGAGCCCTTGTTCTAGTATATTTTTAACAGATGATTATATATCAAATTACTAGAGTATAGCCCTGGCCTGGTGGCTCAGTTGGTTGGAACGTCATCCTATACAAAATGTTGTGGGTTCAGTTCCTGGTCAGGGCACGTACCTAGGTCGCAGGTTCCATCCCTGGTCAGGGTATGTACAGGAGGCAACCGATTGATGTTTCTCTCTCTCTCCCCCCCTGCCCTCCACCCCCTTCCTCTCTCTCTAAAATCAATAAACATATCTTCAGATGAAGATTTTAAAAAATTACTATAGTGTATAGATTCCATTGGAAGCATTTTAAAAATAAGGCCTGTTTTAAAATACCAGTATTTACAATAAACAGGAAATTGCATTCCTTATAAATACTTAAACTTATGATGAAAACTTTTAGATGTAAACATAAAAATTATGAGCTGTTCACATTTTCTTTAAGAAGATCAAAGCAAAAAAAAAGTTTAAAGAGCACCTGTCTGAAGCTTTTCCTCTGTCCTTCAAGACGTGTCAAGATAGAGTCATCTCATCTATAATGAAACCCTCTTGACCTCTCGGGCTGGCAAAGCAAATCACTTGTGCCCCCAGCTCTTCTCAACTCCTGGCTCCAACCACACAACATCATCCTGCAGCTCGATTAGCTCTACCTCCTCCTCATCTCTAGCATCTGCTTAGCCCTGGCATAAAGAAAGAACTCAATAAATTCTGGAGGATGGATAAAGGATGGATGGATTCTACGCTATGTGGCAGGCGTAGATTATTCTGAACAAAATCATTGACTCTTAGGGTTAAAAACAAGACCCTGATTCCAAGGTGTCTCTCTGTATAATTGCATTTCACCAGATTATCACCACCTCATGCTCCTATCATAGGGTACACCTGACCGCAGAGAGTCGATGTCATGGCAGAACATTTTTCTCAGACTTTAGGAAGACATCTTTGGTGTCTTGGGTTTACCAATCAGTTTGGTTTTTGGTTTTTGTTGTTGGTTTTTTTTTTTTTTGGTTGATTTTTAAATAATTGATTTTATTCAAATTACGAGTTATCCATTTATCTAGTTTTTGCTTTCTCTTTGTCAGAGGAAGGTAGAAGGGATGAGGAAGGTTAATAGAGAAGATTAAAAAAAGTTCAGGAATCAGGACTCTCATCAGCACGTTCTCTTCCAGGAGGAAGGCTATATTGTAGACAGAGAATGTCTGGGTGCAGAGAAAATCACAACAAGAGGAATGTTAAACAATCCCAATGGCCAGTGACATCAATCTATGGTGAGCTCAAAGAACCACCCCTTTCACAGAAAGAGAATTTGAAAAGGCAGTTATTTGAGTCTGCTCCTTTCTCTAATGGGAAACCATGGAGATCACCATCAACTTTTCATTCTCCTTGCCTCTTCTTAACTCTTCTTTGTTTAGGCTCCTTGTAGATCACAGGTGGCAAACACAAGGCCTGTGGGACGAATCCAGCCCTCCACTTTGTTTTATCCGGCCTGGCACCTTGTTTCCACCCGGCGGCAGCCGAGCTCCTTGCCCCTAGTTAAGGAGTAGTTACATTTATACAGTCCTGAAATTATATTCGGCCCTTTGAAGGCAACCGTGAGCCTGATGTGGCCCCTGGTGAAAATGAGTTTGACACCCCTGATGCAGATGTAATTCAGAACAAGACCTCTTATCTAATAAAATTGAGAAAGGTAGTTTGTTAGTAGAATGTTTTTTCAAGGTTCATTGAAAAAATTAGGATATCATAAAGAAAATAATGCATTTAATATTTTATTCTAAAACCTTTCAATGTACCTGTTCAGAAAGTATCCAGCTATGAAATAGGAAAAATAGAGACATTTATTGACGAAGACACAAGATACAAGAAACACTGTACATAGGACAATGATGCCTCAGTCCCCTTTAAAGTAGGCTTTTTGGGACTTCACACAGTTTTTCTAATTGTCATCAGCTTCCCCATCATATTTTCCTGAATTTCATTGATGGTTTGAAATCTCTTCCTTTTCAAAGGTGATTTTAGTTTTGGGAAAAGCCAGAAGTTGCAGAGCACCAAATATGGGCTGTAGGAGGGCTGAGTCACCTGAGTGATTTGACATTTTGCCAAAAACTCTGTATAAGACATGATGCATGAGCAGGCATATTGTCATGATGGAGCTGCCAATCAACAGTTGCCCATAGCTGCAGACTTCTGAATCATCCAAATTGTTTCCATGGAGGAATGTTCAGGCTTAATGCAAAATTTGAGGCATATTTGTTGCTCTACTTGCTCAGTCATTTTGAATGCAATAGACAGAGAGTACACATGCTCACTCAATGGGGTCTACTGCCCTCACTGACTAGTACAGTGAAGTCACCATTGTTCACACATGCACATTCCAGTCCACTCTCTTTGACTGCCAAGTTACATCAATGTGGCACAAAATGTTCTCATTATAATAATAATGGCTGGACTTTTTCCAGACAGACCTCGTATGTGTCAATTTTCTGATATAGCTCCAAGTTTGGAACTTACTTTGCTATAGCTGCTCACTATGTGTTGTGTTCATGATCTGCTGTAAGGGTCAAATGAGACGGTATCTATCCACTTTGTAACTCAAAAGCCCTAATCTAAGTACTGAGTCATTCATTTTGTGTGTATTCATCACACCATCTTAATAGATCATGGTTTTCTTGAGGCCAGAAATAAAATCATAACTGCATTCCATACAAAGCCAGCATAGTATAGAGCACATATTGAGGGCCGCAGTGGGGAATGATTCTGTATAGACATTTTGCTTATCATTCTTATCTGCCAGGTACAAGCATACACTGGACAGAAGATTCGTCAATTCTGCCTGTCCTATTAGTCCTGGGGCATTGTCAGTGACCAGGAAAATAATGAATTTTATAGGATCTTACACTTCTGAAGGAATTAATTGGTAGCAGCTCCTGGGAGTTACTGAGGATGACAATGGAAATTGACAAGGAGGATGAGCAGGTGGCTTTGTCTGGAAGTAGTAGCAGTTTCACATAAAACCACAACTCAATTTTTTTTGACACTTCTCTTTGCTCTTTTCTTATTCTATAAAAAGTCTGTTTTTGAACTCATTGAATATATTTTTTTACAGGCAAAGTTTCTGGTTTTTTTTTTCCAGGAAAGATAACAACTTGACATTACTGGTTAATTCTTTCTTGGCCACTGGTACTACCTTTATGGTTTTTTCTTTTCTTTTTTCTTTTTAATCACAGCAACACCTGAGCGCAAAGGCAGAGCCTCTCCCTGGGTGAATCACCTTTGTGATCACGGTATCTCCCTTGCCACGTAAGTGTTCTCTGTTCTTTCCTTTATTTTACAAGGGGGGTGGGTATCGATAGAATAGTATAAAAAATGTGTATGTTATAGATTTAAAAATATCTGAGTTCTTGAGGTCACGAAGTAAGCCAGAGCAAGTCTTCTAGGCTCAGATATTCAACAACAATGGCTTTCAAACTTTAACCTGCATCAGAATTTCCTGGAGGGCTTGTTAAAACATGGATTACTGGACTCCATCTCCAGAGTTCTGAATTAGTAGGTCTAGGGTGAAGCCCCAAAAATTTGCATCGCCAACAAGTCCACAGCTAATGCTGATGATACCAGTCCAGAGACCACACTTTGATTCTCAAAGTATGCTGCTAAATGCTACTAAGTAGCTGTACATTGAGCACCTACAATGTGCTAGACTCAGTGCTAAGAGACACCAAGATGGGTGAGACTCATGCCCTCGAAGAGTTCACAAAGTGGGGCAACAGACATGAATTCATTTATTCACTGAGCGCTGATAAGGGAATATCGCGTCGCTATTCTTCTCTGAGCCTCAGTTTCCCTCCCCCATCCCAGGCCTCTGGTAGTAACATCCTTTTCAACACTAGTTCTTTCCTTCTCCAATTTGGTGACCAGAATGGAGAGCCATTCCCAGAAGGTCACAGTTGAAAAGGAGCTGTGGTTTTCTGAGGGGGCAGGTGGGAAAGCCTGAGGCCAGTTTCTTTCTGTTAACATGCCAGGGCAGCTGCCTTCTCAGCCAGGAAAACGTGAGGAAAGACCCACAGAGGTCTGTGCACAGGTCAAGAGCACTTTGATGTGGAAGGCAGAGTAGGTAGGTCAGGAATTACCTCCTCACCCAGTCTCTATCCCCTAAATCCTTATCTCTTCATGTCCAAATGTCAGCCTTAACTTGAGGCTTGGCATGCAGATACTACCATTTATATTAAGCCCTTCTATACCTTCTACCCTATCCTGTCTCCACTGAGATCTCATCTTTGAACAGTTCCGCATTTCATTCTTGCCTCTTCTGCGGCAGCTGTTTCTTCCTACTTCATAGAATAGTCTAATCTTAGTATTTTTGCAGACTATGAATTCCATCTTTTCTCAGAATTCTCCATCCCACGTAGCATTATACATAAGACAGCACTCAAAACTCTTCTGTGAATTAAGGAATGAACAGAGCATTCAAGCTATAGAAATCACTTCAATCTTCAAACCCACAATGTGAAAGAAAAGAAAGCAGAAGGGAAGTTGGGATAGAAAGAAACAGGAAATGGAACAGGCCAATTGGCCAGCTACAGAATTTAGAGGGAAGGCTGACTGAAATGATTCCAGGCATTGCCATGGATTACAATTAGCTAGTGCAAGATCACAGAATTTCCAGGATCCATTCATTCATTCATTAATTTCATTTGATTAGTTGTTCTTTTGTTCTTTAGTATTCTTAGTGTGGCCAGGCTCCCTCAGGCAACATACGTTCTCCACCTGAATCCTCATAACTCAGCATTCGATGGATCCCTCAAAACAGATCCACAGTGAATTAACAAAAGAAATCATTTACTGAAGCTTTTGTTGGAGGGAAGGGGGAGAGGACTGATTTCACATACCACAAAGCAAAAATGCCTCTAATTCCTTATTGGATCTGGTCTTGGGCTCCATCAGAATCTTCTTCTGGTCAGCCTCCTCACCTCTCCCATTTGTCTTTCCCAAGTGGCCTTGAAAGCCCTATTTGCTGGCCCAAGCACGTCAGATCTTCTCGGATGCAATACTCCATTCTGCAAAATGGAAACATAAGAGTTAGTTAACCGTCATTTCCTATGGCTTCCCTGAGCAAGTCCTTTCGGGGTTCCAGACCCTCCCTCCCCCACCTTCAGTCACAGGGTGGGGGTAGGGCTTCAATATATGAAGTGATGGAGCATGCAGGGGGACACAATGCAGTCCATAACACCTACATTCTGGATTTTATTGATCGTATCTCCATGGTGTCACTTAACATGTTCTAATGTGCTCTGTGTCTTTTGTATCTTGGTGGTTAGGTCTAGAAACTTGATCAGACTAAAACTTAATCTTTTGATAAGATGATTTCATAGTAGTACTGTACATTTCCATCTATAATACTAATTTATATAAATAAATCTCCTAATTATTAACAGGCTTATGGTTTAATTATCCAAAGACGGAATCTAATTCTTCAAAGCAGTCAAAAAAATAGAAAGTAGATATTTTTTGTATAACTGTCAAATTTTTCAAAGGTGAAATCATAAACACAATAATAAACGCTCACATTTAATGAGCACCATGTGCCAGACACTTTGTGTTATTCTTCAGAGGAATCTTGCCACGCAGGAAGATCGTTTCCTAATTTTTCCAGCGGAGAAAATAAGATTTTAGAAAATTTTCTTAAACTGGCTTCCAAAAACATCTCAAATATTTAGTCAAACACCAAGTGAATTGATTTCTCTTTTGAAAAATCTTCAAATGGGAATGGGGTGGGGCGTCAAGTCAGGAGAGATTCTCCCTAGGAGAGCCAGAGCAGGCAGTCCATAAATACTCACTGATTTAATGCTACCAAGTTTCACCAAATGAGTTTGATTCACGGTAAGACTGTAGGTATACTCTCCTTCAACCTGATTATATTGCCTATTATTTGTTTGAGTTCCTACCACCCGTCTGTGTTTCCTTCTACTTTCATACGTTTTCACTGATTTTTGGTTTAAAAAAAGCATTATTTGGTTGGACATTATCCCTGTAGGGTTTTTAAATTTCATTTTTACATGGTGATTACTATATAGAGGGTTCTAAAATGCACTTTGTGAATTAACTCAACCAGTCCTCACAACAATCCTATCGCGCAGATACTTTATCACACCCATTTTGGAGATGAGAAAAATGAGGGTCAGAGAAGTGGAAGAACTTGCCCAAGCTCACCCAGCCAGTGGGAGGTGGTGTCTGGATTTGAATCCAAACAACCTGGCTCTACAGTCTGTTCTCACAAAGTCAAAGGCTTCACTTCACATACTTAGAACCTCCTCTGACATTCAGATGCCCAAGGCGTGGACCTCACAGACTTGTTCTTCAGGGCACCAAGGTGCCACAGCCACCACGATACAGCCTGTGGTTCACCACTACCTGTCTCAGTCCGTAACCTCTCGTCCTCGGCCAGCGAGGCGTGACTCACACTCAGCTTTGTGCTGGACCAATGCAAAATCCAGAAAACCAGCTTTATCACAATTATTATTATCACAATTTAAAAAACTATCAGAGACCCCTAAAGAGTGTTTCAATAAGCCTTTGCACCAATGTCTTTAATGAGATAAGGGAGGAAATTTAATAATAAGGCTCATGAGAAAGGTGTTAGGTAAAGAACAAATCATTAAAAAAATAAAGGTCAAAAGAACTTCTGAGAGGTTGATTTGGTTTCACTCTGAGGCTAACAACTTAAAAACAGCTGCTAAAAATTAATTTGTACCGCAGTGTATTATATGTATTATATTATCCAAATTAACTGATCACTAAGCCAGTGAACAGTGGCTAACACACACTGGATCAGATGCACTGAAATGAGAAGTCTCTCCAGGAGAACTGTCGGACCGCCCCACATGGCCCTGAAGCAGCCAGAGTGGGCCGCTCCCATCTTGAAGTCAGCACACTTCCTTGCTTACACCTGCCCACACCCAGGATGGCAGACAGCCAAGATTCAGGGTTCATGGCCAAGACTGTGTTTGGAAGACTAGACTCTAAAACTAGACTACTTTT
The DNA here is from genome assembly GCA_004026765.1 of Micronycteris hirsuta. Classification (NCBI taxonomy): domain Eukaryota; kingdom Metazoa; phylum Chordata; class Mammalia; order Chiroptera; family Phyllostomidae; genus Micronycteris; species Micronycteris hirsuta. The sequence continues at coordinate 48,098 of PVJI01004667.1, read as the reverse complement.
GTTTTCCTGCCCTTCATTATCTACCTTTTACCTTCATAATAATAAAAGTATTGACTTTGTGGTGAGGGTTTTAATGTCTTGATACTCAGAGTATGGTCTGTGGACCTGCAGCATCAGCATCGCCCGTCACTTGTTAGAAATGTACAATCTTGGGCCCCACCCAAGGTGTTGAATCAGAATCTGCATTTTCACATGATCCCAGGTAATTCATATGCTCATTAAAGTTTGAGAAGCAGTGTTTTAATCTTTCTGGACCTCATACTTATCTTATTGTGCAAATTAAATGTATTCAAAGTGCCTGGCAAGTGCTAGGTGCTAAATATGCTATCATCTTCCTTCACCTGGCACCTGGCACTGCCATGCTTCTGTGCCCGGTCTCCACATGCCTGAGCCCTTCTCCCTGGCCGGGGCTTCTGAATGCTGACCTTAACTTGCTTACTCAGACCCTGCCCTTTGGCTGGTGCCCCGGACTGACCTCAGCTCTCTCCTTGGAGTCCCTGGCAGGCTGGCAGGGGCCCGTTGCTATTCTTCCCAGCACTCCCCACTGACCTAGACTTTCCCCAAGCCCTGCCTCTTTGGCCTGTCCGTTCTGTGGACACCCAAACCCCTACAGCAGCACTTATTTTAGTCACGTTGCCATTGCTCAAAATGGCCTTGGAACTACTGCTCTTGGGATTTGCCTTCACAGCCTCCTATAGTACCTGGCCCAGCATAGGCACTCAACTAAATATTTGTTGGGGGAATTAGTGAAGAGCAAAGTTTTGCTTCATACTGAGCCACAGTATTAGGGTTTATGTCTCCTTTTGAGGATTCAGTTTTCTCTCGTTTTTCTTTCCCACCTAAAAAGTGTGATACAGGCTGAGATTTAATGTTACCCCAAAAGAAAATGCTAAGGAAAGTGCCTGACCTGTTAGGATAGTACACCTCAAGCCTTTATTTGAGGGAGCCCTTGAGGCCCACACAGTCCAGCCTCTTCTCTCTGATTCCACACTGAGGCTTAAGGCCAAACTGCCAGCAGATCATAAAGTATTCTGATCCTGGCCCAGTCTTTTCTACTGAAGTCACTGTCCAGACCTCCCTCACTAGCCAATACACTCATCTCCCAATTGCTGCAAGTCCTCTGGCTCAAAGCTTCCACCCATGATCTTCTTTGGATGATTGCTGCTGGAGGAGGTGTCTAGAAACTTGGGGGATGTGTCACTCCCACTCCCACCCCAAGCAGCCAATGACTGATAGATACAGAGTCACAAAAGATACAGAGATCCTGGCCTCAAGGTGGGACAACACTGCAGCACAATTTACAGTCCAGAGTCCCCATCGACCAGGCCAAGGCTAGAATTTAGCTGAGCCCCTGTCCCAGCTCCACTCACCCCCTGGCCTATCTGACTTCCCTCACTCTTTATGTTTCCTTTGCATCCCCCCATAAATTGTATGCACCTGAAACGATGTCTCCGGTTATGCTTCCAGGGAATCTGAACTAAGACCGTGCTCTTGGGATTCAGTTGGTAAGTAGCAGGACAAAGTTCCTGTGTTCAGGATCCTGAGTGCTCACCAAACATCATCTTGGCGCCAGCCCAACATGACTTATACTAGGGTATCTGTCCAGCTTCCATCTGTCCACAGGGACCTGAGAGCCAAGTTCAAGAGAGAAGGATGAGGGTCTAGAGCTGAACCACTAAAATGGTTAGCCACTAGCTGCAGGTGGCTGCAGAGCACTTGAAATTTGGCTAGTGCAACTGAAAAACTGAATAGTTAATTTCACTTAATTTTAATTTAAAAAACTGATACTCAATTCATGTTTGAAACAACTTGGGTAATCTATTTCTTTTTAATTGTAAATTTTGTGAAATCTAAATACAGGTCAAGCATTTCCAGTGAAAAGTTACTGTCCAAATGAGATGTTATATGTATAAAAAACACACACTGTATTCTAAGATATAGTATTAAAAATGATGTAAGAATATCATTAATATTTTAAATATTGATTACATGTAGAAATGTTATTTTGTTAAATAAAATCTTAAAGTTAATTTCATGCTTCTTCTTTTAAAATATGACTAGCAGAAAATTAAAAATTATATATGTAATAAGAAATGCAGTAATTATATAGGTACTAGGAATCAATAACTGAACCCCAAAGATGTTGAGATGTCTCAGCTGCCCATTTGTCCTCTCAAGAAACCCCCATGTCTCAAGTGGGGTTCCCCAGAAACAGCCAGTGAAATGAGGACTCATGTGCAAAGGAATTATTAAGGAAGTTCCCCCAGTAAAAGCTGCATCGGCCCTCTCATGACAGGACAACTTCTTTCTTCAAGGCAGTAATGGAAAGAGAGTCTGCTGCCTATGTCTTGCATGCCAGCAAGACAGCTATATGTGTATATATGACGTAAGCATGGGAGTAATAGCTCATTGCCCCATGTAATAGCCGTATTCTGTTAGGAGCAAGTCCCACGCACACTCAAAAAGAGGAGATTATACAGGACATAAAAAGGGGGCCAAACTAGGGTCTGTCCACCACAGCAGCTATGGAGGGAGAATGTTTAATAGCAGGTCTAATGGTAAAAGATGCAAAAGCCTTGAGATGTAGGAGAAGGAATTGCTTCATTCCTAATTCTTCCATCCATACCGACCTGGACTTACCCTGAATGATTTTGATCTATCGCCTTGCTTTCTGACCTGTCCTCTCTCTTACCTGACTTTGGACCATTGGTTCGGTTTTGGGCTCTCCCTGGCTGGTATGCAGCCTTGCCCTGTTTCTGCACTCTTCCAGCTGTTGCCTCTAGTCCCTCACTGATGACCTTGTCCCAGTTAATTTGCTGCCTCGGTTCGCGTATATTTGATCATGACTGTCATATGGGAAAAGGCTAATGCTTATGGGTCAACAACACTATAATTATTAAACAAGCAAATCTTGTTTAAATTTCCGTAACTTAAAAAAAAATCTATTTTAGATTAATTGCAGTTTGCCTTGATAAATTTGACATCATTTAGATTTTTTTTTTTAGCTTTGTGATATATTTTCTTTAAACCTGAAAGATACACTTCAGGGAATTTGGCTGGCATTATTAAAAATCACATATTGCTGAAAGCTCCTTGGATTTATAGCTCGCATTTTATGTAAAATTTGGAGACTTTGATGCTTAATAGCTCCAGTTCATTACTTCTCTAAGGTCTCAAAGTGTCATTATACTGTATTTCACCAACGGAAACAGTTAATAGTAAACATCAGGGAATGAAACAATAATGTGATATACATCCAGCATTATCGGGGAAAAAAACAACCCTAAGAATTCCCCGGAGGAACAACAGAAATTTGAGAACTGAACATCATTTCGGAAAATGACTAATCAGGAATGGCAAATATTTAGCACCTATGTCTCAACCCCTCCAACCTGTGCCCTTGACCGACATCATCCATCAATTACTATATTCTGCTGAGTCTGAATAGAGCTTCAGAGTTAACTCTAGGAAACTGCTCCTGATTCAGACAGGGCTCTTCAGCAACAAGTAACAGAAACCAACTTGAGCCACCTTGAGCAAATACGGAATTTCATACCAACATACAAGAGTCAAGCACAAGAATGTAGGGAGGCCTCAGGCACCGGGAACCAGAAAGTCATCAGGACTCTATCCCTTATCTCTGCGTGTTCCAGCCTGCTTGTTCCCCTTCTTCTCTCTGCAGCCCGGCTCTCTCCAATCTGCTTGAGGTCTATGGCCACTTGCAGCACTCATGTTTACTTATTCGAGTTACAGTCTCCTATGGAGACGGTATCTGAATCTCAGCATCAAATTCCTGAGGGAGGGACTCTGAGTGACTGTGCTTGGGTCAGGTGACTACTCCTGGCCCGATCTGTCACAATCAAAAAAGAAGTGACAGCATTCCACAAAGCCACCTAGTGCCCACTTCCATGGAATGGGGAGGAGCCGTTCCCAGAGACAGCAGGGGTGGCTCACAGCCTGAGCAGACAACCCGCAGATGTTTTCCATTACTGTTATCAATCAATCGGCAGTGGCGTAAGAGATGAAACATTTTCTCCTTAGGATCTAGATCAGTGCAGAGCTTTGGGTGATAACAGAAATGTTCTAAATCTGCACTCTCCATTAGAATAGCCACTCACCACACGTCAGCTATTGAACACCAGAAATGTGTCTGAGGAACTGAATTTTTAATTGTATTTATTTTTAACTAATTTAAACTTAAATAGCCGTAGATGGCAAGTGACTACCATATTGGACAGTGTAAATCTAGGCCTTCTCAGTTTACAGATAAGAAAACTGAGCTCCCAGACATAGGTAGTTAATAACACAACTGGAAGCTTGGCCTCCTCTTTTTCATTTTCCATCCTATTCATTGGGATTGAGGAATCTGCAAGAGTGATTTTCCCAGAGAATTCAAATTTGCCATTTTAAATGTCCAAGCCTAATCATTCTTTGATGTAAAGTTTGCTGAAATGTATCGCACATTTCCCTGCCTTGGGAAAAAAAAGGCCACGTGGCTATAATTGAAGGTTTTTCTTAATAACACAAAGTTGTCATTGCGAACCTCATTTGTCATTCTGGGCTATGATAATGAAGCCCTCAGAGCAGGGCCTCGGGAGGTGTGCAGGGCTGTCTTCCCCACACTTACGCCTCTCCAGCAGGGAGTGATCCGGCTGCTTCCTCTCTCCTGGCCAGGTCCTGACGTGGTAGCTTTCGACAGCACCCCACCTCCCTCCACTAGCTCAGCAACGAACCAAGTACAGGAACTCGATGGGCTTAAGTTCACCCACAATTCTAAACCATCAGGCCTGGGAGAGCTTCACACCCGAGTCAGGTATGTAGGGTTTGAACAAAATTTTCTACGATCCGTTTTTTTCTTAAAGGCCTATAATGATGCAAGTCTCCCAAATGCTGATTGCAGGGTAAAAGGTTGTGATATTTTATTTTGCTTTACTTGTGCCACTCTGGACATGTCAATATGGCAATGTCTAGGGTACCGAGGCAGAACTGGATTGTGCGTGAAATATTCTGAGAAATAAGCCTGAATCTAGGTATGGATTATTTTAGGTCGCTTTCCTGAGCTGTTTCTCCATAGGATATTCTCAGGTCATGGGATACGAAGTTTTATGAATCTTTTGAGGGTATTCAAAAACCAAAGTGAATTTTTACAGCACTAAAAGAAATAATGATAAATCCATTTCAGTACTCTTTACTTATATAGCAACCAGATTTGCAGTAATTGTATCCATTCAAAACATATCAAAGTGCATGGAAGCCAGAAAGGCCCCCAAAGCAAGGGCGGAAGTTGTCGCAAAGCCCATGCAGTGGAGCCCATGGCCTGTGGCCGGGGGAAACAAGCCACTGTGGCCGCCTGCAGCCTGTGTCTCCTGCTCCCCTTCCGGAGCCCCACTGAAGGCGCGTGAGAAGGGTGGTTTCGAGGGAAATCTGAGTTCTGCTTCTTGGACCACCAAAAAAAGCCAATAAACGACTATGCACTCTATCTCCCACCCCTGGGAAGCATATAATCCATTTCAGAAAGATTTCCCTTACATAATTAAAATGTTAGGCTCTTTTTTTTTTTTTTTTTTGGCATCTATGAAGGTAGCTTTCAGTTACCTTGAAAAATTATTTATGTAAAGGCGCCACTAGCAGACAGGTGTTCTGTATTTTCACTTGGCCTTCTGGAACAGTTTGAGGATTTACCCAAGGGGAGCACTCATTTTGCCTGTGTGCTGCTTTAGAAAATAACTTCTCTAACATGTTCATTGGCCCATTAGTTATTTATAGGCAAGTTTTGATTATCCGCTAGGCAGGTTCCTGGCTCCGTTTTAAGCTCTCTGTTTGTCTTTCTCACCTCCCACCAATGGGGCTTGCTGAAGCTTGTAGCAGCTCAGAGTTTCCCCTGAGTCACAGCTCCCCTGGCCCCAGTGCGAGCTCAGCCACCACCAACCCCTCACCCTGCGATGCCTACAAACCCAAACAGAAACCTACCTTTCCCAACAGGAGTGTGCAGTCCCCAGAGAGAACTGGGGTCCTGTGGACTGAGGCTGCTGGGCTGCAGGCACAGTGCCCAGAAGCTTGCATGTGCGGGGCTGAAGGCTGGAGAGGGGTCACTAACCAGGGCTGGACAGGATATTCCATAGCTTTCCATCTCATTTCACAGCATGGCATCATTTTGTTGTTTGAAGTGCTGCATATTCCCTAGATATGTGACACACCCTCCCTTCCTCAAATTCCAGATGAGTACAAAAACACATTCCTAGGTCCCATCAGAATTCTTCTTTTCTGTCTACACTTTGGGCCTCAGTGAAAGTGGCCCTGGGGCTCTTCTGTACTGAGGGGTAGCTTCTAGGCCTCCTGGCTCCTGAGCCAGAGCAGTTTCCATGCTCGCTTAGAGCGGTGGTTCTCCACCTCAGAGTTTCACTGCCTAGGCCTCAGCCCCAGAGATTCTGATTGTAACAGGTCTAAGGTAAGGCCTGAGCGCTGGGATTTTCAAACATCCCCCAAGTGATTCTAATGTGCAGCCAGGGTTGAGAAGCATGGGCTGAGAGCCTCTCTTGGCTCACAGTGATCATGAGTGGGACTCTTTAATTGTACAGCTGTGGCTCTGCTGATTTAGAACAAATGTTTGAATAGGAAGGGGAGAAGATGTGCACACATACAGAACAATTCAAGAGCCATTGAGCGTTCCAGGATCAACATTTCATTCACTCATTCACTCAACAAACATTTACTGAGGGCTGCTACTAGGGTGGTTGGATGCAAAAATGCACCATGAAGTCGCTAACCTCAAGGTCATAAGAACTCCCTGGAAGAAGCATTTGGATATGTCCTCTGGACCTCCAGAGTCCCCCACAGCGATAGTCAAACTCTACCCCTTCCTCCATCCTTCTTTGTGCCATTAATGACTCATAATCCCCCTACAGTTGCACAAGATTTGACCAAATAGCGACAAGCCTGGTGCTAATTGTCTCTGGTTGCTCTACAAGTGCAGTTGCTGGAATTATGACAGTTATCTCTGCTAATAAAGTTCACTTTTTAACTGCAGATTTATAAATACATACGCAGCTTGCATATCTGAGGAGGCATGTGGGAGGAAATGCTGAGCTGTGGGGCCCTTCTAGAACAGAAGCCACTCCCTGGCACCTGCATACACATAACTTTCCTGATACCACCCCCCACCCCCTTGGAATAAAGCTAGTCTCCAGGGCTTTCTTATTAAAAGGATTTACTGTAAACAGCCCTAGTGAGAGAATCAGAAATTAGCATCCTTGACTCTTGCATTCATTCTTTCTTTCCTCTGGCCTCCAAATAGGTTCACAGTCATCAGCTCCTGGCCACTGCCGCCCCCCGCCCTCCCCACCCAGCAAACTGAGGAAACTGGAGTGACATTAACTGGGATATAAAACAACCACCAAATGGAGATCAGGAAGATGAGCAGCGGCTGGGGGGGGGGGGCGGGGGGTGGCAACCTTGTACATTTGAGCTCTGCAAATAACTTCATTAAATCTAGGATGTGCTTGGGGTGTTGGTGAGGCATGTAAGGAAACAGCGACAAATAAATCTGGCTGGTTACCTGGAGGAGAAGAGCTGGTGAAGGAACTTTCTAAAATGAGCTTTAACTTTTTACTGAATGCCATAACACTATAAATTACTAATCGGCTGACTGTAATTTTACAATTTAGCCTGGCAATTCAATTGCTTGCAGAAGATTGGACCTTGTGGGTAATCACAGGTATGCATAGTGAATGTTTTGTAACATATTTCTTTAAAATGCATAGCTAGCTACTTTGGTAACAAATGTTTATTTGCAAAGAAAATTATGATTATGGTATGATATAGCATGTAGCAGTCACCACAGGTTGTTCAAATGGCTTTTTCCTCATTTAATCAAAAACTGATTTCGGTGGGAGGGGGTTTGGATTTCAATTTTCCTCCATATAACACAGTTGAGTGACTTTCCCCTAGGATGAACGGGAAATCCTAATGGACCTATGCCAATCCCCATGGCCCATTCCCCTTTGTGGGGCTGGTTTAGGAGTAGGTGTGCTGGACGGCCTGCTGCTATGATGGTACCACCGCCATTTCCTTCTAAGTCTAGGAACCACGCTTCCTAGGTTCACTGTCTCTCTCCTGAACAAGAGAATTGCTCAGAAGAAGGCAAAGTGTGCAGAGGGAGGTGTTATTTCCTCTAGATGGTTGTAGCAGTATAGGTGGGCAGAAGAGAGATTCCCAGCAGCTTTCTGGCACAAACTTGAGGAATTACACACATGTGTGTTTCAAGCTAAGCTCTTGGAGGGTCAACTCCTCTGATCCTCAATTTGAGTTTCTGAACTCTCCCCCCTTGGCTCTCCCAGAAGTTGTGTATGCCCCAAATTCCGTGCTCAGCCCTTTATCTCAAAAAGTGCATAGAATGCCTAGACCCTAACTGGTACGGTGGCATGTGGTCCAGTTCTGGTGAATAGGCTAGAGGGCTTCTCCCTACTTCTGAGAGGGAGACTCTGGAAGAGACAGCCCCTTTCTGCCTCTGGATAATGTGGCATTTGGATGTAATGCCTGGTACAGCTGTCACGATTTGCTGCCAGCCTGAAATAGAGCCAATACACAGTAGAAGGCAAAGCCAAAAGAAATGCCCAGCAAAAAATGCTGGAGGCCTGAGGTGCTAGCAGCCAATGGCCTTCTAATTGGTGCAGACCCATTCTTTAAAGAAGCAAACGTTAGGATAGTTTGACACTGGCTGCCACGTTTTCAAGGATGAGACATCATTATATAATGATTCACACCTATTCTCCATTCTTTCCTTTTTATACTCCCACCCTCCAGATAAGTGAGTACCCAGATAATGTCTCAAGTATACCACGCACCTTTGAAATAGCTATGTGAGTTATTGATTTGCACTGGCAGATCTGTCTACAATATCATTGCATCTTTTTTTCAAACTCCAATTATACTTTAAATGCACTTACATTGCCAGAGCATTAGTACAAATCTATCATTTTTCATTTCTTCTTGTTTCATTTACATATAGATGTCACAGGTGGTTCTTGGTGATCGCGGACAAAGAACTGAACACACAGAGTTTATAGCATACAGAGAGAGAGCAGATTTATTAAGTGATAGTACACACCACAGGACATGGGAGTGGGCCAACCCTGAGCAGAGATTAACCTCAGGGGCTGGAGGAATTCTGTTCTTATAGGGAGGATCCTTCCTGGCTAGTTTTGGCAGGCTTTTATTGCACATGTACAAGTAGTTGTATTACTTTAAAGCTACTGCACATGGGGTCTCCCATGATTTTCCTTGATTGGCCACCAGAGAAGGGGGCTACACAATGTTAATTTATTATAAAGCTGTTATAATGAAGCAGGGGTCGTTTAGCATCTTCTGCGCAGGTACATTCATGAGTCACCATGATTCAGTGCTTTTCCAGAAAGCAGGAACAACCGGTCTTAGAACAGGGTCCCTGTCTTGTATGGATGTCCTTTATCTAAGCCCTGGGGCACCTCCGGAGTTTCCTCCTTCCTGACTATCTCCTGCCTCACAGGCAGTCCTCACTTTGCATGGTAGTACAGGAGCATGAAAATGACCACACAAGCTGAAACTAAAGCAACCTTAGTAGTTTCCTGAAGCACTGTGTTGAAAAGATCTTTGAGGCTATGTCTAGGCTTAACAGAATAACACTGCAATTGGTTAGCAACGTCAGGCTTGATTGAGGGAGAAAGGAGTGAGCACATGTGCTTCTGTACAGCCCATTCCTGGTCTAGAGTTTGGCCGTTAGTAAGTAAGGTCAGATATTCAAATTTTCTAGCATATCAAAAGGTATTTGACCTCTTAGGGATGGACTTGTGCCAACCAAATTCATAAGACACCAATTTATAAATTGAAAGGACAGTATATTGCCTGAAATTAGAAATAAAAGTGTAAATATGTACCTGTTATTAAATGGGAACCTGCATGGTATAATGAAGAAACTTGGTCTTTGGAGTCAAGCAGACCTGACTTTGCACTGTGGCTGCATTTCTGACTAGTTACATAGCTTCTCCAGAGCACTCTGTTGATAAGGGCATTGATGCTGTGTCAGGGACCAGCAGGGAAAAAAGCCTTGATTAATTAATTATGTCTGAACAGTCAAGATGGGGGCGGGGGTGGAAGTGGCTGTAATTGGTATATATTGTTATATCTTCAAGTTTTTGCCAATCAACGCATGCTCTCCTGGTAGGAAAGTCTGTTCTCTAGAATTGAAAATCTGCTTCATGAACACGGATGTAAAAGCTGTTTGCTGCATGATTTTTATGGCTACTGTCATTGAACTATCTTCACAATGTAATGGGGTACAGCTACATAATGGGGCCCCCCTAGGGGGGGATGGGGACATGGAGCAGGACCATTGAGTTATTTTGCATATCAGTAATGGCAGACTAGTTTTCCAGCCTGAGTGGAGCCAGAAAAGTATGCATGACTTAAACCCAAGATGTAGCTGGAAGGCAGACCCACCCCCTACCCCCATTACCACACCTGCGTAAGAGCTTGGAGATGGTTCACTCCATGCCACAGGGCCACGCCTGCCTGGACTAACTATGGCAGCCCAGAAAGGCTGAAAATACTGGAGTGCTAGCAGGTGTAGCCAATTGGGGGAGGAATCGGAAATGGGGTTACAGAAGAGGCTCCAGGCTGGGATTTAATCTAAAGGCCGGCGGCCGTGTGGGACAGGAGACAAGGCCGGGGGCTGATGTGAGACCATGTGAGAAGAAAAGGGGGCAGAAGGACTCTCAATGGTGGGCCATGAAGAGGTGCCACATGGTTTTGGATTAAGAACTGGAGATCCTAGAGACACAGCTTTTGGTGCTAGGGACTGTAGGAGACCTACCCAGCCGAGCATGGATGACTGGGAGGAACTAGGAGTCTAGCTCAGATAGGGACTATTTCTTTTCCTGAGATACAGTACCCCTGTCTGGCCTGGTTTGGCAAGGGGAGGCAGGACTGTGTGTGTTGGTGGGTGTTTTAAAGGGACTTTGAAATTTAATGGCGACATTCCGCCATTACTCTAAACCTGTACAACTTTTGAACAAATAGTTCCTTTCCTTTTTACTAAACTCTGGCATTGAGAGCCACAGTTCCTAACACTTGGCAGCAGGCAAGAAGAACCACAGTACAGAAAGACCCCGGGGAGGGGGTTTGTCTCTGTAACAGTATCTGGGCCCCCCATGGACGGGTTCCTTTCAATAATAACAATATAAACACAAATGAGAAATGAGTAAGAAATGATGATCTGTGATTCTGGACACCCACTTGCCTGCTCAGAGCTGGAGAAAAAAAATGGTCAAATTTTGTCTTCTCCCAACTCTCCCTGTTATATACACCTTACGGAACAATGCAAACCATAAATATGAGCTACATACGGTAGGTTATTTTTAAATTTTCTAGTAGCCACATGAAAAGTGTGAAAAGAGACAGGTTTTTAGAAAAATTTTATCATGCAATTTTATTACCCATTATACCTTGTCTTATATACTCTCACTCTCAAAGGATAATCTTTATATTTAGCTATTGGCCTCAGGCATCTCCGGCCAAGGATTAGTATTTCAGACAAGGAGACTAGGGCCTGGTCCCCCCTGGCCTAGCTCTCTCTAATCCGCACTTGCTCCTGGGTGGCAAACGGCAGCTGCCCAGTCTGGCATTTGTGGTTTTCTTAGTGGACAACTGATCTAAAACCACTACTCTGTCAGGCCCTCGGCCAAGCTAAACTGCTTTTCTGCCTTGGATTCTCTTAAAATTTCTCCTGTGAGCATAATTTGTGTTTTGTCTTGGAGAAAAGAATAGGCTTCTTTCTCTTCCTTTAAACTGCATGTATGAAACTCATACTGGTTTTCTCTAAAGAAGGGGTTCTCATACTTCGGTGAGCATCAGTATCACCAGGAGGGCTTGGGAAGACACAGGTCACTGGCCCAGCTCCAGTTTCAGATCCGTAGGTCTGTGGGGATAGGGGGGCCGAGCTTCTGCACTTCTAAAAGCTCCCAGGGAGTCGCGATGCTGCTCGTCCAGGGGCCACACTTTGAGAACAATTGATATACATATATATTATTCATTTCAGTCGAGGAAGGGTATGAGAAGCTTTGGGTATTTGAAAGGGAAAGAATTTTTTAAACTAAAAAGCATCAGGCTACATCTTTCCTCCAAAATAAGCCAAGCCCAAGTCTGTTGTTCTTCCCCGTAGAACCAGTGTCTTAGCGTGCTCTAACACCTCCTGTTCCAAGACTTGTCCCCAAATCTCCTGCTAGAGGCAGAGTGACCAGAGCCCACCTCTGTCCTTTCATGAACCATGGCTGCAGCCCTCTGTTGTCCACGTTGTCGTAAGCATCTGAGCGTGCATGTTGCCAGCGGTATGTAGTAGGGCTGGAGACTTCTGTTGGCTGGCAGCACCCTCTTCCTGACACCAGCACCTCTCATGGTTCTCACCTGATCAGAGTGTTCAGTGATCGAATGATACATATTTGGAAGAGAAAAGGGGACTAGTGACATGTTAGTTAAAACACCTCAGGTTAAGAGATTCTGATGACATAGGAAATTGTTTAAAAAAACAAAACCAAAACACTTGGACCTCTTGAGAACTCATTATAACTTTAAAGCATTTTCATGGTGGCAATCACACGCAGTTCTAAATACCCATCATGGTTTTATAGACATGACTGCCATTTGACATAGAAGCAGTTTCTTGGAGGGATGGACCAACGGCGTGCTATTATGAAGAATATGGATTCAATGTCCTTATAACACTGGGTCTCAGAAACCCTTCTTTTTACGTTAACTTTTTATTTTGGAAAATTTCAAATATATATAATAAAGAGGACAATATAAGGAACCTTCATGAACCAGTCACCTGGATGCAATAATTATCAACTCAGAGTCAGTCTTGTTTAATCTATAACTGCACCCCCTTCGCAATCCATGTAATTCTTTCGAAGCAACTCCCAGTGTCATTTCAGCCATAAAAATTTCAGTGTGCACCTCTAGTATATGAAGATCCTTTAAGAACGTAACCACACTATTACTATTGCAATAATTAAATATTAAATTCTTGATAACCTGAAATATTCAACCAGTATTTAAAATTCCCCAGTGTCTCATACATAAACTTTTTGTTTATTTATTCAAATCAGAATACAAATAGGCTCATAAATTGCAATTGGTTGATAAACTCTTAATTTTCTCTTCTTAATCACTAGGTTCCTATTCTATCCCCCCTTTTTTAATGTTATTTGTTGAAGAAACTAGTTGGTTATTCTATGAAGTTTCCCATAGTCTGGAGTTTGCAGGTTATATTCTTGTAGTATCATTTACCCTATTCCCTTCCTCCCCCAATAGGTAATAATTTCTTTTGAAAATTTTGTATTTTATTCATTCATTTAAAAAGTAAGTTAAGCAGCAGCATATTATAGCATACACACTTTTCTCTGCCTCACTTTTTTCACTCATCCTTATAATCTGGTGATTATTCCACCATAGTTTAGAGGTACTCCTCATTGCTTTTTTACAACTGCATATTGCTCCATCATGTGGATGTTACATGGCTTATTCAACCAGTCTCCTACTAGTAGACATTTGAGTTGTTTGAAGTTGTTATTACAAATAGTACTGCAATGAATAGCCAACATATCTCTTTGTATTTTTGCCAGGATATCTTTGGAATAGATTCCTAGAAGAGAAACTGCTGAGACAAGGGAGATAATTGCATCCATAATTTTGCAAGAAAATTGCAGAAGCTCTGCTTTTAAATGCAATGTGTTTCTAGAAGTTTTGTCATAAAATGGATCCTGAAACAGATCCTATTTTAGTTATCTGTTGGTGTATCAAAGATAACCCCCCCAAATAGTGACTTAAAACAGCACTGTTTGTTATTTCTCATGAACGTGAATTTTGGGTGGGGCTCCTCAGTGGTGGTTTGTCTCTGCCCTACTTGGTTGGCTGGAACAGCTTGGCTGGGGCCAGAGAATCCAAGATGGTTTTATTTACATATTTCATACCTCAGCTGCAGTGGCTGGAAAGGATGGACGCTGGCTGGGCTTCTCTCTCTATCTGGTTTCATATCATCCAGAATTCCAAGCTTCTTAAACTTGGTATCTAGATTCCAAGAGAGTAAAACTGAAAGCTGCAAAGTTTCTTAAAGCCCAGATCCAAAAGCCATGTGACATTGCTTCCATTGCATTCTACTGGCCAAAGCAAGTCTCAAGGCCATCCAGAATCAAGGGGAAGAGAAACAAACTCCATCTCTTGTTAGGAGGAGCAACATGTACATATAGAGGTGAAAGAAATTGCTGACGGCCACTTTGCAGACAATCTATCACAGATCCCAACTACATACATGCATTATGCATACCATAAGTCATGTCCTATTCTCATGTACTTTAGCACCAGCAGGATGGTAGAAAGAGTCTGTAAGAGGGGTGAGAAGTGAAATACCTTTTTATACTTCACTGTTAAGTGCATGTAGTGGTAAAGCTCAAGGGGATCCAAAGTGGAGATGTATCAAGGAAAAGGAAAAAAGACTTGCTTTGAGGCAGGACTCATCACATATCTAGAACATAAATCTATCAATAGCTACTGTATTCAGTCATTCTGTTTGTATTTATTCAAGAACACTATCCCAGTCTTAGTGCTGAGTACAGTGATGAACATAACAGACAAGGTCCTAGCTCCTATGGTAAATGGGGAACTGCTGGACACATAAGGCGTTAAGGGACAGGAAGCTATACAAGAGAATATCCTGTCCTTGAAGAAGTTACAGTGTAGTTGAGAGTAGGGATGATAAGCAATCAAGTCATGGCTAGAACCAAATATAGACAATGGATAGACAAACACAACTATATAAGCGAAGGTAAACGAGCACAGATGAGAGCACCCGCTCTACACAAATAGCTACGCCAGCAGGAATGCTACAGAGGCATAGACAATTGTGAGGAATACCGCAGTTCGGAGGAAAAGGGAAGAAAGGAGGGATCACTGCGGCCTGGGGGAGTCAGTTGAGACTGAATGATAGGAGAGAGGCATGGTGGGGACCAGGGCCTTTCCCCACGTATCTGAGGACACATTGGTATGTCCCAGGGGCTGCTATGTGATTAAAAGTTCTCATCTAGATGGTTTCCCTCAAAGATGGCCTCCTACTACTTGCTGAGAAAGGAAGAAAGACAAAATAGGTAATGCATTTCTCTATAAAATATCACATTATTCAGAGGCCAAAACCGGAGTCCTATGACAGATGTTCAAGGCTTAATCCTTGGCTCTCCCTTGGTGATCTCAGTCAGTTTTGTGGCTTAACGATAGCACCTAAATGCCAATGACTCACAACAGAATATCTTCGGCTCTGACATCTTGTCATATTCTTATATCAATCATTTAACTTATGTACCCATTTGGAAGTCTAATAGGCACCATAAGCTTCACATGGCCATTACCTGAACCCTTGATTTGTCCTGGAAAAACTCTTCTCCTTCCCGTTTCCCTATCAGTTAGTGGCGCCACCAGCACCAAGTTACTCAAGCCAAAACACTGAAGCCTTTTTGATTCCTCTCATTTTCTAACACCTCACATCCAACTACCTTGTGCCGTTGTTCTAACTTCAGAATAGAGCTCCAATTTAACCACTTCTTAATACTTCTTCCCCTGCACCAAGACCCCATCATCTCTCATCTCCTAACTGATCTCTTGCTTCCTCTCATGTTCCCCTCAGACTATTGCCCACACAACGGCCAGAGTACGCTCTTCAAAATAAAAATAAGATTATATAATATTCCTCATTAAACCCTCCAATGGCTAACCATGGCAATTAAATTAAAATTCAACCTTCTAAATGTGGCTTACAAAGTCCTACATTATTCTGGCCTCCGACCCTCACTTCAACCTCACCTTATGATCTACTTTCCCGCCCTTACAATTCTCCAGCCACAGCGGCCTTCTTTATGTTTCTTAAAATGTTCAATTGTTGCTTCCTTGGGCTTTTATTTACATTGCTCTTTCCTTCTCATCTTTGTATGGGTGAAAGCTCCTCATTTTCCATGTCTCAGTTCAGATGGTACTTTTCTGACAACCCTATTTAAAGAAGCCCATATTTAAAATTCACTAATTGTATGGAGGCACCGGGGTATAGTGATGAGTATAACAAAGTCCTATCTCTTGTGGTACTTACATTCTAAGTGGAGGGGATGCAGAATATGGGAAGAGATATACTGTTACCCTATTTTATATTCGTCACAGCACTGATCATACTCTGAAAAATATCTTACTTCTTCATTTTCTTATTTATGTCCATCTCTCCCACTCAGTACATATTAGCAAAGAAAGATAGCACAGCATCCTTAGCTATCTTGCTCTTGACAATAATTCCCACCCTTACAATGGTGCCTAGCTTATAGTTGGATCTCAATCAATATTTAATTATATGACTGAATGTGCTTGCATATATTAAGAAATATAGGAGTAATATTACAGTTATGAAGGAAGAATTTGTTATAGAGAAAAAACTGTTTATACCCTTTGATCCCAATTATATTCTTCAAAACCTTGACCTCCAACCCCATACCATTATGCTCATGTCAAGGGTTACTGGACCCATTCATTACATTTGCCACCAGGAAAAATGCATGTCAGCCTAATTACTCCAGAGTGACATACATTTCCTGGAGGGCAACATACCTCTTTGCTTCCTGCAAAAATGTATGCTTTCAGGGTTGTGTTAAACATCAGTGTTCCAGTACAGGTTCTGATGGTATTTTCTGTGTTCTTTGACATAGCAATTATAACCTAGCCAAAACCATATAATGGAAAGACAAATATGGCTTTGTTTAAGTGGAGGAAAACAGACACAGATTAGGGTCCATCCTTTTACCCTGTATGATCTAACACAAACAACAATGAACCTGACTTAACAGTTTGATGCTGGACAAATTATGTGGTCCTTCACGGTTCAATTTCTTCTTTCTGTAATATCTGGATAATCATGCTTATTCCTCCTAACTTCCTTGTGAAATAGATATTATTTTATATCATAGAATTATGGAATGTGAGGTCCCCTGAGATATCTTGGGAATCATCTAATCCATATCCAAATGTGAAAACGGAGGCCTGATGAGGTTAAGGGATTTACCCAAGCTCACAGCTAATTATTGTCAGGGCTGGAACTAGAACTCAGATCTCCTGACCCTGAGACCAGTGTTCTTTCTGCCTCACCACACTGCAATGTTTGCCTTGTTGTTCAGCTTTTAATGGGTTTATATATTATCTTGAAGTTAGCTCGCACAATTCTTGAGGACAGTGACAATACTCTGTCTCTCCCACAGTGCTTAGTTGGTCATATATAAATAATATTTATTAAATGAAGGAATAGTCTGCCATCAGTCCATAGCACCCACCATGCCTCCCTCTTGTAATCACCTGTAACTTTCCAGTTACTTCCCCTGGTTCGCTGAAAGTTTCAGCACCTGGCTCACTGCCTTTCTTCCCACATGGCTCCAGTTATTCTTAGTGGCTTCAACAAGCTCATCTGACACTCTTGCCACTCAAGTTCCCTGAACTCCTCACCTCCAGTGATCTCTTTCTCCATCTACCTTGGCTACCCACTCCCATGCTCAAATACCGTAACTCTCAATTTTGATTTTAAGTATTCCATTGTTTGACTACTACTTCCTGTCTTCTAGTTCATTTACTCTAATAACCCAATCCAATCATTCTTCCACCACCAGGAACTCTGACCCTTTGGCCTCCTCAGTTTTTTTACTGTCCTGCCGCGCCCACTCTTGTCTTCATCCAGCCTGGATTCCCTGGTTGACCGCCATAATCACTCCCTTGTGCACACCCACAGCTCTCTTGTCGCCTTCTTTTTCCATCACACTTGCCTGGAAAAACTCCAATGCTGCTTCAGAACAACGAACTCTCTGCTTACCCCGTCCTTACACTCGCTGTTAGTGGAGCAAATCTGGTTAAAACAGCACCTACAATGCTGACTGTTGAAACTTACAATTACAAATGATAGGAGAGCCCTCAGCAGTACCCGGTAATTTTTCATTTCCTTGGACAACCCCTGTCACTCTTCTAGATTTTATATCTCTTTAAACTCTATTCTCAATGTCCAGTTCTCACTCTTACCTGACAGTCTCACTTACTGATACACTGAGAATAAATAAAATTAAGCCAAAAGAGCTACCAGCATCTTCTCCAAAAATTGTATCTTCCCTCCCCAACCTTCATGCCTTAAAATAAATGAACTGTCCCTTAATTAAGGCTAAACCCTCTGTTGAGAGACAATTTTCATGAGTCTCTCACATTTCCTTTGTTTCAGGCTATCTTAATCAAAGATATTTGTAGAGTGAACAGACTCGGAAGGCTGTATTTGTTGCAGATAAAACAGTGCTTAGGCAGAAATATATAACTCTAGATGCCTATATCATAAAAAAAAGGTCTTAAATAAAAAACTTAAGCTTCTAGGCTTCTGGTCAAGATGGTGGCATAGATAAACATGCTTCCTCCAAAACCACATAAAAATTACAGCCTGGCTGGTATAGCTCAGTGGCATGTCTGGGTTATGGGCCAGGTCCCCAGTGGGGGCCATATGAGAGGCAAACAGAGGCAACCACACATTAATGTTTCTCTCTCTCTTTCTCCTTCCCTTCCCCTCTCTTTGAAAATAAATAAATAAAATCTTAAAAAAAAAAAAAACAACAACTACAGAACAACTATCACTGAGAACTGCCAGAATTAAAGAAGAAACCATATCATGACTGGTAGGAGGGGCGGAGATGTAGAACAGGCTGGTCCCACACTCATGAGTGGTGGATAAAAATCAGGAGGGATAGTGCAGCTGAGGAGCAAGGGGTCCCAGCCCCACACCAGGGAGAGATGTCCCCATAACTTCTGGCTGTAAAAAACAGCAGGGATTCAGGCTGAAGATGGAAACTTCTGGAGTCCCTCTTAAAGGGCCCATGCGTGGATTTAGACTCACTCCTTCTGAACTCCAGTGCTGGAGCAGCAGCTTGAAAGACACCAGAGACATATGGGGAAGAACTGAATTGTTCAGCATCAAGGTGAGAGCTTGTGGGAGGTTTTCTCCCAGAGAGAACTGATGGCAGAGGCCATTGTTCCATTGATGTGTCCTCCCCCCACAGAGCCCAAAGGAGGGCTCCATCAGCCTGGCTCACACAGTTTGCCCAATCCTGGTTATTCCCTCAGACTGCACCCCACCCAACTTTTGGGTCCTACAAAGCTGTTTCCAGCGGCTTTTCCATACGAATGACTTGTCTTGGCAAATACTTCAGATTTTCCTAAATTCCCTCAAACAAGCAATATCTGACCTCTGTGAACCCCATACCTCTTCCTAAGTGGCCCCAGGCTGGGCACTAGCAGCAGCCAGACTTGGTTCACAGCTTGGCTTCATCTGGGTTCCTCCAAGCCCAGCACAAGTAGCAGCTATCTGCAGATAGCTTATGCCAGCTGGCCCTAAGCAGAACATAAGCAGTGGCTGACCTTGGCCGGCACCTCCAGGGAGGCCTCAGAGCCAGTACACTCAGTAGACAGCTTCAGACCATATCAGAGCACCACTATCCAAGCCCCTCCACAAGTGACACAACTCAAGGGGCACACTCAGTAGGCACCAGAATTCTGATGAAGTAAGTCCTGCTCTGTGGAGTGGGCCCCTGCACAGCTGATCCTTCATGGTGGTCAGAGGTCAGTGGTCAGTGGTCACTGCCAGTCCTCGTAGCTAAATGGCCTGGGTAAATCTCTCCCATATATATGCTAACAGCAATGAAGGCTCAACTACAACACGAGGGTATACACAGCCCACACAGTGGATGCACCTCAGATATCCAATTTGCGTAATAAGGGAGGCTGTGCCACTGGACCCTACAGGACACCTACTACATTAGGCTACTCACCAAGCTTGGGAGGCATAGCAGGTCTAGCTGATACATAGAAACAAACACAGGGAGGCTGCCAAAAAAAAAAAAAAAACATGGCCAAAATGAAAGAACAGAACAAAACTCCAGAAAAAGAACGAAACGAAATGGAGACAAGCCATCTACTAGATGCAGAATTCAAGACACTGGTTATAAGGATGCTCGATAAACTTAGTGAGGACCTCAACAGCATAAAAAAGATCTAGTCAGAAATTAAGGATAGGCTAATTGAAATAAAGAATAATTCCAGGGAATCAATAGCAGAGTAGATGAAGCTGAGAATCAAATCAGTGGTTTGGGATATAAGGAGCCAAAAAACACTCAATCAGAACAACAAGAAGAAAAAAGAATTTAAAAAAATGAGGATAGTGTAAGGAGCCTCTGGGACAACTTCAAGTGTACCAATATTCACATGATGGGGGTGCCAGAAGAGGGAGAGAGAGAACAAGAAATTGAAGAACTATTTGAAAATATGACAGAAATATTCCCTAACTTGGTGAAGGAAATAGGTGTAAAAGTCCAGGAAGCACAGAGAGTCCCAAACAAGATGAATCCAAAGAGGCCCACACCAAGACACATCATACTTAAAATGCCAAAGGTTAAATACAAAGAGAGACTCTTAAAAGCTGCAAGAGAAAATAAGTTAGTTACCTACCAGGGGGCTCCAATAAACTGTCAGCTGATTTCTCAAAAGAAACTCTGCAGGCCAGAAGTGATTGGCAAGAAATATTCAAAGTGATGAAAAGCAAGGACCTATAACCAAGATTACTCTACCCAGCAAAGCTATCATTTAGACCCAAAGGACAGATAAAGAGCTTCCCACAGATGAAAAAGCTAAAGTTCATCACCACCAAACCAGTATTATATGGAAAGTTAAAGAGACTTATTTAAGAAAAAGAAGATATCAAATATAAATAAATGGCAATAAATACATACTTATCAACAATTGAATCTAAAAAACAAAATAAATGAACAAGCAGAATAGAACCAGAATCATAAAAAAAACCCTTAAGCTTCTACCTTAAGAAACTGGAAAACAAATAGCAAGCTAAACCCAAAGCAAGGAAACAAGTTAAATAATAAATATTATAGCAAGAAAACAATAGAAAGATTTTTTAAAGTTGGTTCTTTGAAAAGAACAAAATCAACAAACCCTTAACTAGACAAGACAAAAAACAAGAAAAATGTACTAATTACCAAAATCAGGAAAGAAAGGATACCAATCCTATAGAAATTAAAAGGATTATAAAGGAATATTATCGTACCAACAAATCAAACAACTTAGATGAAATGGACATATTTCTAGAAGTACACACATGATCAAAACTGACTCAAGAAATATTTAAAGAAGAAATAATACCAATCCTTCACAAACTCTTTCATAAAACAAAGAAGAGCACACTTTCTGTGACAGAGTTGGGTCTTGCTGTTTTACTCATTTTGATATGTTTTTTTGAGTAGGGTATTTAGTTTAATCACATTTAGCATACATCTAAAAATTACATAGAATTTTTTTGCCATTGTGATGGTTTTCTATATGCCTTATGTCTTCATTCTAATGAATAGAAGCATAAAGCACCACTATATCTGTAAACTACTTAACATTTCTCAGTAAATAAAATAGGCAAAATATAAAAAAATAGGAAAAATGAGCTACACTTCTCTCATTCAAACATAACTTTATTTAACATTGTGGTGTGTTTCCTTGCAGTCTTTAAAATTTTTTTCTATTCAGGCGTTTGCTTTTTTTTCTTTTTTACAGTTTATATCACACTATATATACTATTGTTGTAGTCAATTTTTAAAAAATTATTGATTTTAGAGAGGAAGGGAGAAAGAGACGCATCAATTTGTAGTTCTATTTATTTTTGCATTTATTGGTTGATTCTTGTATGTGTCCTGACCACGGACTGAAGCCACAACCCTGGCATATTGGGACAATGCTCCAACCGAGGTACCCAGCCAGGCCAATTGTTGTATATTTTATATTATGCAGTTTATTATATGCATTTTTCATGTATTTCCACAATAGAAGAGCTGTCACCAGCAGAAAGATACTAGAAGCATTAGGCAGATACCCTCTTGGAAAAGTTTTTAACTAAATGAAATGGTTATGAATGGCTGTTGTTGAAATACATGCACCTGTCAAAAAATGGGTATGTTGGAGGGTTGGTTTGGAAGACAAGGTGTCTGAAAAGCACCTTGTGCATCAGGAATATTGCTCGTACACTTTGTTTTTAGCTTCATACTTTGTGAAACAAAAGGCATGTTTTCTCTTCTATGTTTGGTGAAACTCACCTGTGAAACAGCTGAACTTAGTGTCTTGGATGAGTCATGTGGACTATTTTATACTGTTTGTTATGTATGAATGTCTGTGTACACATATTATCTCACAGTGATTATTAATTTTATAGTATTCTAACCTTCTGTCTGCTTGTCTACCAGCTTTTGATGTTGCATTTGCCAATTTCTTTATGTAGTTCCATCAAATTCTGCTTTACGTGGTTAAATGTACACAAGTACATGATTGTATCATGACTGTACATCTTCTTGGTGAATAGTTCTTTTCATGATTACTACATATCACCTATTTATCTCTATCAATCCTTCTTGCCTTAAATTGTTAGCTGTCATATTCAAAATCTTTTTTACTATTTAATTTATTGGGGTGACATTGGTTAATAACATTATATAATTTTCAGGTGTACAACATTATAATTTGACATCTGTGTACTCTATTTCATGCTCACCACCCAAAGTCCAGTTTCCTTCCTTTACCATATATTTGACCCCTTTACCCACTTCACCTCCTCCTCCCCCTTCCCCTGTGGTACCATTTTGCTGTATTTATTAGTTTGTCTTTGCTTTGTTAATTTATTACTTTTTGTATTAGATTCTACACAAGTGAAATCATAAGGTTTTTGTTCTTTTCTATTTGACTTATTTCACTTAATGTAACACCCTCAAGATCTACCCGTGTTGTCACAAATGGCAGTATTTCACTTTTATGTCATAATGTTTTAAATAGCCTTCTGTATTTTGGATAATTCCCTGGTTACAGATCCCTCCTCCCCAATATAAAATTGAATTTAGAACTCAAATTCTCTGCTTCCCTTGCAGCTAGGACGCAGGCCTATCACATAGGCTCTGCTAGCAAGAAGCACCTGTGGAAATGTGAGGCTATAAGCTCTGCACACAGCTTCCAATTTCCTGGTGCAGGTAGAGGCAAAGGCAATCAGTTTGTGGAGGTGGCAGTGGTTGGGAGGTCAAGTTTCTGACAGAATTGGCATTGATGTTGACAGCAGGAGCAGATGAGGAAAAGTTGAGCTCCTGGCATTTGGTGCTTGATGGGAGCAGCAGCAGTTTATCATGCTAG
This sequence comes from Micronycteris hirsuta, assembly GCA_004026765.1. Classification (NCBI taxonomy): domain Eukaryota; kingdom Metazoa; phylum Chordata; class Mammalia; order Chiroptera; family Phyllostomidae; genus Micronycteris; species Micronycteris hirsuta. Next base: position 24,803 of record PVJI01004667.1, on the reverse strand, counting down.
TTCCACTGTATGGTTTAGGGCACTTTTTCTAGAAGCTTAGCCCAAGCTGTTTTGTTTTGTTTTGTTTTTCTCAGCTCTCCCAATAACTCTGGGAGCTGCTAAATATCAATTTAAGAAATTCTTGCTTGGATTCTGTTGTTCACAACCTTAACCAATAAAATAACTTGTCAAAGTCTAAAGTTAAAGAATATCTCAGTTCTGAATAAAAGGAGTCTAGTCATTCAGCTTTTTTTCTTGTTAAGAGTATATTCTTTATTATTTCTTTCAGTGAGCACCTGTAAGTTCTAAATTTTGACAAGGTGTTTATTTTGTCCTTCCTCTGAAAAGACGGTTTAGCTAGGTATAGAATTTTAGTTACTCCTAATACTTTGAAGATATTTCCATTGTTTTCTATATCCTATTGTTGCTGATAATATCTGCTGACAGAATGACTGTCATTTCTTTTAGGATAATTTGACTTTTCTTAGTGGTAACTTTTAAATTTCCTTATGGTGTTTGGTAATCTGCATGTCACTACTATACACAGGTCTCAATTTAAAAAAATTATTCTGCTTAAGCCTTGGCATCTTCCTTTGATCTGATAACTCGTGTTCTTTTCCAAGTTCAAAAAATTCTCATATAGCATCCTCATGGATATTGCTTTTGCTTCACACTCAATTTTCTCTCCTCCGGAAACCCTTCTGCATGTATATTGGGTTTTCTAATTCTATCCTCTAGGTTTCTGAACTTATCTTTGCTGCATTTGCAGTTTAGTACATGCATATCCATGTATTTCAGGCTCTTCCCAAAAATAATTTTTATAATATAGGGTTACTCGAAAGTCACCAGTAGTTGTATATTTCTCACCACACATGCTACTCTTCAGGCTTTCAAGGCCCTCATGCCTCCAGACTCTGTATTATTTAGTTGGATAACTATAAGCACACAACTTCTTTGGCCCTGGTTTCCTGATACAAAGAGCTTACTGAGATTATCGAATAAACTTAGAGGTAAAGCATATAAGGTGCTGACAAGTACATAGCACAGTAAGTAAAATTTGGAGTGCAGCCCTCTTTTCACAGCAATTTCCCTTGTGGCCATCTATATGACATCTTTCCTCCCACCATTTAGACTTTAATTCTGAATGGAAGCCATCATCAGTTCCTTGGTGGTTGTGACTGGCTAAGGCATGAACACATGAGCCTAGTCCAACTGATCAGTCCTTGAGACTTTTAGAATTTGAAGTTTCCTTTAGGATTGCAGAGTACTAAAAAAGTGAGTAGAGCTGCTGGCTGTAGTAAGGGAGAATGAAAGTGACATTTAGAAAAGGGGGAGGGAAAATAAGGATGAAAAAGAGATTACAAACACATTCCAGTTCCTGACCTCATCGGCTTTGATGATAGGAGACTTTGATACTACAGATTCCTCTAATATCTGAATACTTTATAATAGGCAGAAGTACTTATAATAAAGATTTTAAAATATCATTATTTGAAAATGAATCTTATTTCATTTTATTGCTTAATTATATAGATTCCTTATTCCTATATTTCAGAATGGTTGTTACTCTTTCTCCAGCTATGGAAAAGTAGCTGTTTTAATAATATCATTAAATTTGAAAGCTCCTGCAGAGTTGCCACAGCCCTTCATATCATTGTCTTCTTTGCTTTGGTGAGATGAGTCATCCAGATAATGTTAAGCTTAGTTTTTATAAATGGTGAATTTAAGATGCAAGTTAAATGGTGTTTAGAGTAGAGAAGGATGAGAACCAGGCTAAGTATTAAGCATTCTCTATCAGGAGACCTCAAGGACTACTAGTATTGGCAAGGTTGTCAGAGACGGTGCATTATAAAACATTCTCATTGATTATTATCAGTTAGGAAATTTCAGAAGAGCTCTTAAAAAGTTTCATTAGCTCAATCATAAAACCGGTTAAAATCCATACTCCACAATTTAAAGTCATACTCTCAAATGCACTTGTGTTTCCCCAAAAGTTAATCTTCACCATGTTCCTAATCAAGTTCCTGTTGTGCTTTAAAATTCTAGAACTTTAACCTAAGAAGAGAGATTATTGGGGGTGGGGCAGGGAAGAGAGGGATGTATTAATTCCTGCCTAGACATCCATAGTGCTTAGCTGGCTCAAGTATGAATGAGGGTAAATTCTTAAACTCCTTGACTAAGAGAACTCTGTATTGGCTCTAGCACATATGAAATTTTTACAAAGGTAACTTGCAAACACAAAGTGCTACAGTAATATTATTATAACACCTTTGTTTTGGAGAACTGAAATATTCTCACATTAACACATCTACCCTCACTAAATTGATAAGCAAAGGCTGAGTGACAAATAGTATGCCTATTTTACCTGCTGCGATTGATGAAGAGAAAGTGATGTACCAAAAAGAATGTAAAACGAGAGCAGTTTGACTTCTTTTTAACTTCATCCTGTTACCTCCTACTGATGATAATCCCTCCATTTTAAGTTGAAAACATACTTTATGAGGAATGTAATTTTTAGATAAGAAATTGTTTTGATAGAATCATAATGCACTTTAACATTTTCATTTTTTTGTGGGGCTAAAAGATAAGCTTTTTGTTTTAAGGGCAGCGTTCAATATACTGACAGTCCTGGCATAGGTCCCCCTATCTCATGACTGCCATTAGACTCAAATCGATCCTCTGAATAGTCTATCCCAGGAGACACAATCGATGTAGGGAACAGGGGACTTTTTAAAACCAAGCCTGACGTCACACATTTGTGTCCTAACCATCTGTACCTTTTAACCAGGGGCTGCAGCCGCCCGGGCGGACAGACACAGGCGCACAACCGTCTTCTCCCACACAAGCCTGGAATGGTAACAGTGTGCGGCTGCCTAAGAAAGAAAAGCCGTTTCAGAGCTGCGGGGTGGCGTGGGGTGTTTGCAGCAGGGTGAGGGAGTCATTCCTCTTCTACATCCAAAGATGCTATTTATTAGAAATCCAGCACATTTTTTAAATTGATTTCGCTCGCGTGGGAGGCAAAACCTTTCAGATGCGAAATAAGAAAAAAAAAATCAAAACAGGCAGGGGCACATTGCAGAGAACCACAGCCTAGCTTCGCATTGGGACAGCGGGTAGAAAAAGGCTCAGGGTGTCCACAACCTGTTCGCCTGCAACGATGCTGCTTTCCGCCGGAATTCCAACATCGGCCACCTACCCCGCGGTTGCTGCACCGGAGAGAGCAACAACCTCCTGGCGTCACCTCTCACCTTTCTGCACGTCCTCCAACCTCCCCAGTTCGAGCAGTGGGGCGGTGAAGGAACTCGTTCTCGTTCGACGTGCAAGATCCGGCTAGTTCATTCTTCCCCTCCCCCGCTCCCTTTGGCCCTGCCCGCTGCCCCCGGCAGGGCAGCAGCCTCTCGGCGACCAACTCTCAGCCCACTCCTTTGGCTCTTTCATCTTCTCCCAACCCAGGGGCGCATTTTCATTCTCTCCCCGGCGAGCCGGTTTGCCCCACTCCTCCAGTCGTTTCCAGGAAGGCTGCAGCCTCCAGGTGCCCATCGCTCACACCCCTTCCGGCCTTTCACCCCGTCCCTTCAACCTTCCCTGGCTTTGGGGAGCATCTGCACTCTACCTCCACGTGCAAACCAGGAGCTACCACCCCCACCTTCCGCGTAACCCCCACCTTCAGCCCTGGGCTCCGCCCTCCGCGCCCAGGGCACGCGCCTAGGAGCACCTGGCCGCCCCTCCCCCGGCTCCGCTCCCCGCCCCGCCCCACTCCACCGCCCGCTAGCGCCCCAGCTCCGCGCCCACCCCTCGCGGTTTCCTCCTCCCCGCCCCCTCCCCCTCCCGAGGCAGGGGGGTGGCACACAGCGAGCGCGACGGCGTGGCCAATGGGCGCTCCGCTTACTCTGGCCTCTCCCCCGCGCGGCCGCCAATCGCGGCGGGCGGTGGTGGTAATATTGTGGAGTGGAGTTTGGATGCCGCCGCTGCCGCGGGCTGGAACGGCGCGGCGCGGGGGCTGCTAGGGTATTTCGGGAAGGGGGCGTGAGGAGGCGGCGGCTGCGTGGGCAGGCAGCTGCGGGAAAGAGAAAGAAAGGAAGGAAGAGGGCGGGGAGTCCTCAAAGGAGGAGGCGGGACCGGCCGGGCTTCTCACCTCCCGGTAGCGGCGGCGGGTTGCTCGGGAGGCGGTGCCGCCCCCTGCCCGCGGACCCGAGAGTGCAGCCGGCCGCCGACCCGCCGGCCCCGGGTAGCGGCCGAGGCTACTGGGGCGGGAACGGTGGACCGGGGCGGCGGCGGAGGCGACCGCCATGGCGTTCCTCAAACTCCGTGACCAGGTAGGTGAGGGGCGGCGAGGCGGGATCGCGCCGACCGGGGAGGGAGGGAGGAAGGAAGGGGGGGGCGGGCGAGCCAGAGGTGTCGGCCGCCGGGGCGCCCTCTCGGCGGAGTGGCTGCGAGGGAGGCTGGGTGCCTTCCCGGTGACTGCGTGGAGCGGCCGGGCTGGGGGCCGTAGGCGACCCTCCTGTCAGTCCAGCCCCGGCGGGTTGAAGCCCACGTGCCACTGGGGGGCTCGCCGCCGCCGCCGCCGCCGCGAGAGGGGCGGGTCCCACGCTCGCCGCTTAGGCGTCCGCGTCCGGCGCGCTGCCGGGTTTGTGCCTTTCTGTCCTGCCAGGTGAGGCTCGGGCCTAACAGGTGGCTTCCTGCTCCCGGGCGGGAGCGGTGCTGGCGGCTGTGACCTAGGGTCACGACCTTACTCGCCTGTTTGCTTCGTCGGGTAGTTCAAGGCTCGCTCGCTCCGGGTTAAAGGCGGTTGATTTTGCCTAGGGACTAGTTATTCAACGTGCAAGTTCCCAGACCTGTTTTCTTCTGACATCTGTGCACCATCTTGGTTACTTTATTGACTTGGGAAGAGCTGGTCAAAGAATACCTGAAGTGCGGAAAAGAGTAGTGACTGTCATGGACAAAAAATACTTTGTGTCTAGCAACGAAATCGTCACTCTTTAAGATCTATTTGTACACCCGAAAACATGAAAAGATGGGTAACAGGGCTTTCAGGCAATGCAGAGGTTTCCAAACATTTGTATCTCTCCGTTAAGGAAAAGGGAAATTAACATGTGATTTAAGGAGTCGCAGTAGACGTACTAGTGCTAAAAATTTATTTTTACTGCTTGTTTTTCTGAACAGAAGATTTTGAACAGATTCGAGGGGAATGTAACTTGAATACATTGGGAAACTATTCCGAAAGTTTTTACCCCTTTTGTCAAAACAATGGGGAAAACTTGAGGTGTATTTTTATAGTCTCTGTAAATATTGTACTTTAAATTCTGAATGCAAGTAATATCGTAAATTCTCGTTTAACAAGTGAAAGTTATTTTATATTTAGGCTGTCATAAGTGAATTTTATTTTATGCTGATGACTAAATTGCCATTTGGTATCAGGAAGGTTTTACTAGTGGTATTAACACCATCAGGAAATGATACTTTGATAAACTCAACTGTTTAGTCAAGTTTATACATTGTATTTCAAATTACACAACTGTATTGTCTAATATGATAACCACTAGCCACATGTGGCAACTTAGATTAAAATTTATTAAAATAAAAATTGAGTCCCTCAGTTCTGCTAGCTGCATTTCAAGTGCTCAATTAGCCACATGTGACAAATGGCTATGGTATTGGGACTGCACGGATACAGAATTTCTGATTTATATCATTAGAAAGTTCTATGGGACAGCACTGTTAAAGAATAACAGGTAAACCACAGTTAAAGCTTAAACCCTTTCCTGCTAATTCCTGTATAGTTGACTCACTTTATATTCTCAGTGGTGTGAAACTCAAGATCTAGGTTCTCCAGTGGTCTTTACCAGTCTTAATGGCACTCTGTGCTTCCATAAGTTATAGTTGAAATAGTGAAAAAGTTTGCATTAGGAATTTGGTGAACTCTTAGGAGAGCATCCTATTTTATCATCGGTTTTAAACCGAAACAGGATTGTGTTTTCAGTCGGACATAAAATCCAGTTCCACCATTGCATTTGTGTATTTAGAAATTGCAGTTATGAAGCAATTTTGATGCTACTTCAGGTTTATGTAATATCTACTAATACTCAGTGGTGATGATGGTGTATAAAATGTCACATATAAACTTGAGAATACTTGGACAAGCTAATGAAGTGGCATAGCCCAGAGGGGAACAAACATTGAAGTTTACGTCTACTAAGTAATTGGCTCATCTTGTCTCTCTTTTGGGGGACTTTGAGAAGTGAGTTTGTTTTGCCTAGTTTAAAGGGAATAGCTTTCAAAAGTCGTCTTATATATTGATATTTTATTAGCTATTAGAAGTCATGGTAAAATGGAATACAAATACCTTTTTTTAAAGATTTTATTTTTAGAGAGGGGAAGGGAAGGAGAAAGGTAAAGAAACATCAAATACTTTTTTTTAGATTTTATTTATTTATGTTTAGAGAGAGGGGAAGGGAAGGAGAAAGAGAGGGAGAGAAACATCAATGTGTGGTTGCCTCTAGCATGCCCCCTACTGGGGACCTGGCCTGCAACCCAGGCATGTGCCCTGACTGGGAATTGTTGGAAATACAGAACTGGAGGCCCGTTGGTTCGCAGGCCTGCCCTCAATCCACTGAGCCACACCAGCCAGGGCACAAATACTATTTTAACGTTTCCCATCTACAGGAATAGCAGTTGAGCTAGATGAATTATTTTATTTGGAGGAAAGGAGGTCTGGATTAGTATACAGAATTGTAAAGCTGGAAAGTACTTGGTACAGCATTTGGCTCAATCCTCATTTATACTTGAGATAAGAAGTAGATCTTTTCTGTGTTTCAATATTTCCATATTCATCTTGTGTATTGTTTTCTTCTAGCTTTGCACATACAATTTAATACATAGAAGCTATAAATTGGTAGGAGTTGTTTTTCTTTGTGCACATAAGGAGTGTTTAGATGGCTTAAACATAAAATCTGAGTAAATAAAGCAGTTTGTTTTCATATCTAGTCAAGAATCTGAATGAGACAATATCCCTCATTTTGTGCTAACACCTAATATGGGGATAAGAAGTTACTATTGTACTATTTTCTGTTAGTAAATAAAAATAATTTTTAATTGTAAATGAAATAAAAATGATTTGTTTTCTGTTTGTAGTAGGAACATAAAGTTCTTCCCTTGATTTCTTTTTTCTTATTAAAGAGTTTATAGCATGAATTTGTAACACTTGCAGGGTTTTATTCAGTAGGTGTCACTTCCAAGATTCTCATCTTATGCAACTAATAATGTAATCATGTGAGGAGGGGAGAATATGCAGACAACTGTAATTGAACAACACTAAAGTAATTTAAAAAAATAATAAAAATGTAATCATGTATGATTACATTTAGAAAATGTTTTAATTTTAATGTTTTCCAGCCACATTGAGATATTATTGGCATGTAAGTTTGTGACACATAAGTTTAAGGTATACAACATGATTGTTTGATACTTGTACATATCGTGAAAGGGTTAACACAATAGGATTAGTTAACACCTGTGTTCCCTCACATAATTACCACTTTTTTGTGTGTGGAGATAACATTTAAGTATTTTTATTTGTAGTCACAGTGTTGTACAGTAGATCTCCAGAACTTAGTATCTTATAACTAGAAATTTGTACCCTTTGACCAGTTTCATGATTATATTTTATCAGTAGTAATATATAGTATAACCTATTAAGAAAGGTAGGTGGTCTTTGTTTAGGTCAGGGATAACATACAACTGACTTGAGGCTTCAGTATCTGGAAAACAATAAGGAATGATGGAGGTCGTAGCAAATAGGAGCAGGTATGTTAGTTGCTGCTCAGCTCTGGGCCATTGGTACTGTACAGGTGTGCCTAGTATTTTTAGAACTCCAGTTTTGTTTTGTTGAGGAAGCCAGAGTTCAAGATTCTTATGAAAAATCTATTTATAAATGTTGTCAAATTGGTAGTTTCCACTGACAAAAATTTAAAGCTGTGATTTGCAAAGGGGCTAGTAGAACAGTTTATAACAGCTAGTTTAGATCAGCTTGAGAAAAAAAAAACTACAAAGTAAGATTCCTATTAAAAAATAGTTTTCTTTGGGCCCTAGCTGGTGTGGCTCAGTGGATTGAGCACCAGCCTGTGAACCAACAGGTCACCAGTTTGATTCCCAGTCAGGGCACATGCCTGGGTTGCTGGCCGGGTCCCCAGTGAGGGGCATGTGAGAAGAACCACACATTGATGTTTCTCTCCCTCCCTTCCTCCCTCTCTTCCCCTCTGTCTAAAAGTAAATAAAATCTTTTCAAAAATTAAAGAAAATACTTTTCTTTGAGATACAATAGCCCAAATTGTCATAAACTTTTAAAAACTGAGATAATTTACATACCATACAATTCACTCTTTTAAAAAGTGTATAATTCAGCTTTTGGTATATTCGCAAACTTGTGCAACCATTACCACTATCTAATTCCAGAACATTTTAATCACTGTAAAAAGCCATTAACAGCCACTCTTTATTTTCTTTTCCCCCTATCCCCTGGAAGCCACTAATCTACTTTCGGTATCTATGAATTTGCCTATTCTGGATATTTCATGTATATAGAATTATACAATACGTGGTCTTCAGTGGGTGAAGACTTATTTCACTTAGCATCGTATCTTAAGGTTCACCATGTTGTAACATGAATTACTTGGTCATAAACATATCATGTTTCTAAAAACCACTTTGTGTTGTGTTACTGCTGCCTATAGTGTGCATACATATAATCTGGAACATTTGTTTCTGTTTTTTGGGTTTGTTTTATAACTGGAATTAAACTTTGCAGTAGTGCTAAAGGATAATAGCTTTTATACCTGGATTGTTTTTGTGTGGGAGCCTTCTTTTGTGCTCCCTTCTGGGTTAGTGGTCAATAGGTAAGGATTCTTGGTATTTTTTAAACAGGAGCATATGTCAGTTAGTAGATGCTGGGTGGATAAGAATAGCTTAACCACTGTTTCGGATAATTAGTAAGTTCTTACCTGATCAAATATTCACTAAGGGCAGAACATTATTTGACTTTGAGTAGGAAAAAACAATAGATGACCTTGAAAAATCTTGTAACTGGGCGTGCAGAATATATGAAATGCCTAAGAAGAATCTGATGCCCAGATACTCAGGTATTCTTTACTGAGCATCCCCTTGCTTTGTGTTGGAGACTGTAGGAGACATGAGTGCAGTAGTTAACTATCCGCGTCTGCCCTTAAGAATCTTATTGTCTAGAAAAGGAGAAAAGACTCACATAAATGCACAGTGACTGAAACACTTCACATGAAAAAGTTTTTAGAGGTTGAAGAAAAACATTGGGAGCCTGTTTGTCCTATGTTTCCTGATATTTTTTTTTGAGACCTTGTACAATACAGTGTAGAAGGTGGAGAGCTCCTTGAGGTACAGATAACATGCTTCAGCAGTCACAAAGGTTCACATGATCTGCGAAACCCTTCACAGCAAGGGAGGTAGTTTATGTTCACAGGAAAGATTTGTTGAAAGCAACAGTTGTGCAGAAAAGCAGCAAGAGGGAACTATGAAGGCAGGCCAGAAAAAGAGGATGAGATATCTGTGATGGGCTAGTGGATCTGATCAGTGTGAGTAGTTGGAAAGGACAGAAGATAGATTAACTAAATTAACAGTGACTACATTATGAAGAACTTTAAATACAGAGCTAAGAAGTTTGGCCTTGATTGATAGGTGATGGGAAGTCATAACTGGGCTTTCTTAACCTAGGGTCTTTGAAAGGCATCAGGAAGAATGTGCATATATGTGTTTTTCTCAGAAGGGTTTATAACTTTTATTAGATTTTTCGAGGGGCCTATGTCACCCAAAAGTTAAATAACTACATAGGTTTTAGAAGAGTAGATTCTAAAAGACAAACCGGGACACCCAAGATCAGTTAGGTGGCTACTGTTGTAATTCAGAACATAGTAAAACATTTTAGTACAAACTGAGTACATTAAGTACAAAGTAAAGGATGGGAATGAATACATCTTTAGGATCCTTATAGTTATATTAATGGTTCACTTGTCCAGTTGGGAGTACCTTATATTCACGTGACAATTGACAGTTTTTTGTTTCATAGTTCCACTAAGGTAAATTAAACATGAAATTCACTCAAACATTGGTTATGGTAGTAAAAAAAAAAAAAAAAAGAGCAGATAATCAAGGCTAATGTAAAATTAATATTCAGTGAATGCACTCTACCTGGGCTGGAGTGAGATGCTCCTGGAAAATGTTCTTTGCCTGAAGAAAATAGTTTAGGATTAAATCTTTTTGTTCTGGATAATGCATCTCATGGACAGTTTACATCAAACCAATCACGCAGTAATACTTCTGATTTAAAGCAAAATAAATGAAATCTCCATTTATTTAAACCAGTAATGTTTTAATGTGTTACAGTACATTGTATAATTTTTGGATAATTAGTAAGTTCTTACCTGATCAAATATTCACTAAGGGCAGAACATTGTATACAATGATTAAAGTTCTTAAGTACTTTAGACTTAATTTCCATTCCTACTCCCCAACTCCAGTTCTTGCACTATTAGATGATTCGTCCACCTGCCTTATATGATACTGATTTTTTAAAAAAAGTTACCAGCATCTCTGTGTGCATACTGATTGGCATACAAAGCAAAGTCTAGATAGGATTGTTGCCTCTACAACTTTAGTGAAAAGTTCACTTTTGTCTAGTAAATTTAAGTTCAGATTCTTAATTAGTGATGGTTTACCGCTTAAATTTATTTGTTTTAAACCTAAAGATGTATCTTTTCTACACTTAAGGTTAGAAGGCCACAAATAATATGCAGCAAAGGACAATTAATATATTTAAAAAGAAAAATCAGGAAGCAATTACTTCTGAAATAAATATCTGTTCCAAAAACTTAGATGAGTTATTACCATTGAATAGTACTACTTTTATCTTTATTTTCTGTTATCTAAGATACCCAAAACCCCCCCACAAACTTTTTATCCTATAATAGGAAGTATAAATTAGTCTGGAGAGGCAGCTTTTTCTCTTGCATCAGTTTAATAGTGTTTTCTTTTTAAAATAGCTTTACTGAGATATAATTCTCACCAATTTAAATCTAACAGTTTAGTGATTTTTAGTATATTTACAGAGCTGTGTAAGTATCACCACAATCAATTTTGGAATATGTTACCATTCCAAAAAGAAACCTCTTAACCCTAAACCTGTCACTTCCTCTCTAGCCCTAGACAACTACTAATTTGTCTTCTGTCTCTATATATTTGCCTAATTCACTTAGCATGTTTTGAAGGCTCATTATATTGTAGCATGTATCAGTATTTTTATTGCTGGTATAATATTCCTGTTGCATCATTCCACATTTTATTTTTTCATTCAACAGTTGAATATTTGGGTTCTCTCCACTTTGGGACTAGTGTGAATAATGCTGCTCTGAACGTTTGTGTCAAAGTTGTGTGGCAATAAGTTCTCATTTCTACTGGATATATACTTAAAAGTGCATTAGGTGGGTCATACGGTAATTTGGTATTTAGCTTTTTAAGGGACTGCCAGTTTGTTTTCCATAGCAACGGCACCATTTTGCATTCCCACCGGCAGTGTATGAGAGTTCCCACTTCTCCACGTTCTCAGTAATACTTATTATTATGTGTCTTTTTAAAACAATTTATTATAGTCATCCTAGTGTGTATGAAGTGATATCTCCTTGTGGTTTTGATTGCATTTTCCTGGTGGCTAATGATGTCGAATATCTTTTTATCAGATCCTTGGTCCATTTTTTAATTGGTCTATTTGTCTTTTTATTATTGAGTTGTAGGCGTTCTTTCTATATTTTAGGTGTAAGTCCCATTTCAAATATATGATGTGTAAACATTTTCTGCCATTCTATAGATTGTCTTTCTACTTTCTTGGTGGTACTTTTGAAGCACAAAAACTTTTAGTTATCGGTGACTCCTAGGGTTTTAACTAGAGGGCCTAGGTGGATAGGGCATGCAAGAAGAGGGGTTGGTTTAAGGGTAAGATGAATTCAGTTCTGGCAATATTAAGATCTTAGTGGGACATTTAAGTGGAGGAATGTTCTTACAGTGAGCAGTTAAATGTGAGGCTGGGCTCAGGGAAAGGTGTTCTTAGTGGTAATTGAAGTGAATGAGGTCTCAGGGAATGAGAACAGCTCATAGCCAAGGAAAATATAGTGGAGAATATGAAGTGAGTGGAGGAAAAGAAGCCTGAGAAGGAGCTACCAGAATTAGGGAGAGAGCCATGAGTGACTATCACAGGCCAAGGAGGATAGGGTTCCCCAAGTTACACCTGTGTTGTCTTAGGCACAGAGGCTCAATTTTTTCATCACTTTTTAGTTTTCTTTTTATCCGCCCACATTGTTTTAAACTTTTCCATGGGAATATTTTTTTCTGTCTGCCCCAAGCTCTTTACTTCCTAAGCCAGTAATTCCTAACTTGGGCATATATCAGAATCACTTGACTATCTTAAATATAAATTTTGGGGGTTGTGTTAGATCTGAATGAGGATCACCTGGGGTGATGCCCCAGAATCTGTATTTTAAAATTTCTGGTAAAGACTGCCTTGCTCTTCACCAAGCTTGTTCCCTTTTCTCTCAGATCCCAACTCACTTACATATTTATTTACCAGCCCCTCTTGCATTTGGGGATGGCCGTGTGATTGAGATTTGGCCATAGGAAATTAAGCAGGAAAGTGTTGAGTGTTTCTTTAGCCCTGACCAGTACAGACTTTTCTTGAACAATGCTCCCTTTCCTTCACCTGCTGCTTGGTTATTGTCTGCCAGAGCAGCTTTGGAAATGATGGTCCAAGAAAGCTGAATGTCAGTTAGCCTGGGTCATCTCCAGCCTCTTCATGCCCCTAGATGATCATTAACAGGGATTTTTGAACTTCATGTAAGCACGAAATAAAAATAAACTATTATGTTATGTCACAGTTTGGGGACTTATTTTTTATAACATCCACTGTCTTTCATCAATATAACTCCTTAGATTGCTATGAAGTTCTATTTTGGACCCACTGGCTTTGGTTTGTAGGTTGGTTAATCTTCAGGTGTTGATTCTAGACCTTATATATAAATATTGTGTTTTCTTTATATTAATTTTCTTGGAAATGGTTATAATTAATATTATGTTTATCTTATTAAGCAACAAACATCTGCATGCTTACTACCTGTTGGTTCTTGATGCTGGTATACATCTTTATATGAAACAGGGTCTCTACCTTTTAGTATGGGATAAATGGAATTAGATAAGGGCAATTATCTTACCTGTGCTTTGAGATCCATCAATGTAGAAATGGCTAATTGAACCCAGTGGTAGAGTTGGGGCCCTTATTTTAATGGGACTTTATTTACGTTCCTCCTGTAATACTGTTTTCTCTCATCCTTAGTGGGCAAAAGCCATATGTAGTCTGTTTAAAATCCTTTGGAGCAGTGGCCCCCAACCTTTTTGGCACCAAGGACCGGTTTCATGGAAGACAATTTTTCCAAGCCCTGGGGTGAAGGGAGTGGTTTCAGGATGATCCAAGTGCATTACATTCAAGTTCACCTCCTGCTGGACAGCCCAGTTCTTAACAGGCCACAGGCTGGTACTGGTCCGTGACCCAGGGCTTGGGAACACCTGCTTTAGAGGACTAGAAACTACATTTTTGGTAGATTTGTGTTACATGAGGTTATGTGTTTAAGCCTGTGTTTTTTTCTTAATCTCTACCACCAAGAAAAAAAATCGAATACTGTAGGAGAGCTGCAGTTTTTAGCCTTGATGTAGATTATAGTATTAAACTTTCCCTGCAGTTAACTAAAGGTTTTTGTTTTTGTTTTTTTAGGAATATCTTATTGATTGCATTTTTCTCTTACTCTTTTCCTTTTGAGGGAACTTTTGGATTAGAAATGGTGAAAGTAAGAAAGGACTTACTACCTTTAGTGTTTTATTAGTGTAAGTTAGTTAGGATGAAAATCAGATAATTCAAACAGGAATTTAAAAGATTGTATGTAGATGGGCAAACAGAAAGTTTATATATTGAATAGTTCTCTGAGTGGTGAGAGATATCCCTAACATTTTTTTAAAGATTTTATTTGTTTTTCAGACAGAAAGAAAGGGAAAAAGGGAGAGAAACATCAATGTGTGATTGGTTGCCTCTTGCACACCCCAACTGGGGACCTGGCCTGCAACCCAGGCATGTGCCCTGACTGGGAATTGAACCAGTGACCTTTCCATTCACAGACTGTCGCTCAATCCACGGAGCCACATCAGCCAGGGCTCCCTCACTTTTTGAAAGCTTACATGCTAGGCAGTGTGTAGTTACTGAGTGTCAGAGTGGGTCATGCCAAGAGGGAGAAGAGTGTCCCTGGGAGAAATACAGACAGCTAGGCAAACAACAACCACGTGCTGGAGAAAGGGAGTTAGTTGACCTTGAATGTTAACAACACCTGGCTTTTAAGGGATGTAAAAGCAAACTACAGCATCAAGGATGAGCCCTGGAGTTGAAACCCAGTGAATAGTTTAGAATAGTAAGTGTAGTATTAGTCGGATAGATCCAATAAGTAACCACATCCAACATACAGGCAGGTCATTAGAAACTAGCATGTCCGTGAGAGTTTGAATCATACAAATAGAGAAGTTACTTGGACTCAAGAGACTGCAGTAGGTGAGGCTAAGGGGCTGTAACCTTTCAGACGCTTTCATTTGATACTGTAGCAAGGACAGTGAGAGGGAACCTGGTTGGAGTATTTTCCAATTCAGAAACTAGTCAAGAGGTGTAAAAATATATGGTATGCATGTAGAAATGATCTCAAGATTGTGCGTATGTCAAATAATGGTTAATCAACTTATTTAACAGTGAGTGACCCTGTTTTAAAGAAACTTGTTTGTAAATTATTTTATATAGAGTCCCCTAATAAAACAAATGATCCTTCAGTTTATCTTTTATCATAAAGCTGAACTTGTATGTATCACCTTCACTTAAATTTAGATGTACCAACTGCTTATTACATATGATCAATAATACATGGATTATTTTGCATGTCCTGGTATATTATTGGTTTTAGGTCCCCCTGTGTTTTGGCTGTTGAATTAATTGCTTTTGAAATGTCTCTAATCAACCCGTTCGTAATTTCCTTACTTGCACTGCTCTACCTTTTAAAACATCTATATTCTATTATAAAGTCAAACAAGCTTTTTATCACCTAATTTGTTCAGCATCTTGGAGCCACAGTTTTGAACTTGGAATTTCTTTTCTTTGACTACAGCTTCATTGTTGGTTTCACCCACTTCTTCACTCACAGCGAACCTGAGCTCCGCTGTATTGAAACCTATTTTACCTAGTCTGCTAGGCTCGAAAATTTGGCCATACACTGACCTCTTGAGAAACCTTGACCTCCTGATTTGAGCAGTACTGGTTAGGATAGTGTTTTCTGAAGCATGGAACAGCTTTTACTACTGGTGTATTTCTTGAGATTTTGCATGGATGACATTTCTGCTTCAATTACTAGATGTTGGTTTGACTCATCTTGCTTCCAGTCCAGGCTCGAGAGCACAGCCTGGTATCCTGCTTCATTCTCACTTCCTCTGGCCTGTTTGGTGGGGGTCTCCTAGCTCACTCCGTTGCAATCTTTCATACTTACTCTTCTGTAAGGTTAGTCTTCATTTTGTCCTCTTTAGCACTGAACGCTCTTTCCTTCGCCTGTCACCCTATCCCTATCCATCTTTCAGCTTTTATTTCTGCTTTTCCACCTCAGCCTCCTTTCAGTCTTTTTTCCCAGCCTCTTGAGCTTCAACTCCTAACTTCTAAACACTGTCTGTATTTTCAGTTTCATCTCAGTCTTCTGTCTCCTGCAACTTGCTGTTCTTTTTATTCCCACCCCCTTCTCAGGCTGTACCCTTTTCTCAGCAAGCCACGCTGGGAACTTTACCTGCAGTTCTCCTTTTGCTGCTGTAATGTTGCTCTTTTATCCTATTCTCTACCTTTCCTGCTCCTATCTGTTGACCTTAACCACATAGCCGGTTATTTCTCCAGCAAAATGGGTTTATTCAGCAACAACAAAGAATTGCCGTTGAAGGCATGCAGTCTAATGGTGAACCACTGGCAAATTCAGAGATCAAAGGAGAGGAATCGATCTTCCACAGAGGAAAGGGAGGTTCAGAGGGGCCGATGTATACAAAGAGTGCACTGGAGGAAACTGGGAGTTCGAAGTACAGTGGCTTTTCATTGGTTGAGTATCTAAGGAGGAGATCCTCCTTCCTGCTGGAGCAGTAGACTAGAAAAGCAACTTTCTGTTGGAGATGGAAAGTATGTCTCTTCCTGTTTGGGGTAATTGACCCTGAGTGATAGGGCCTTAGAGCTTCCCCTCCAGGCCCTCCCAACTACAATTTAATGAGGTTTCTGTTCACCAGTCTTCATATCCTTTAGTCTCAATGCTACCCTTTCAGGTTATAGCTCCATTTTTACCTGTGGCTTTATTAGACAAGAGAAGCAAATGACCTAAAGAAAATGTTAGGTAAATTATAGTGGATGTCATACATGGATGTGGGAAACAATTATGATAGCCTTAATTGAATGTCTGAAATGGTAGAGCATGTGCTTTATTTCTGGCTCATTAATTTATCACCTTTGAGACCTTGGGCAAGTTATTTCATTCAGGTTTTGAGTTTCTCACCTAGAAAAAGGCAGTGATAGTGTCTGTCACCAAGAGTTGTTGAATTAAATGAGTTCATGCAGAACCTCTGGCACACAGGTGGCACTTGATAAGTGGTGGCTGCTAGTGTATTGGAAAGGACTTTGGGTTGAGAGATCTGGGCAGCTCTGCTGCTGTCTTACAGTATGACGTTGACCAAAGAAACTAAAATCTGAGCCTGAGTTATTTTTAAACATCTTTATTGAGTATAATTCACATACCACAAAATCTACCCACTGTGCAGTTCAGCGTCATTATTATTTTTAGTAAATTCACAGGGTTGTACAACCGTCACTGCCATCTAACTTTGGAACATTTTTATCACCTGGAAAAGAAGGCCCCTCCTTCTCATAAGCAGTCACCCTCATGCCTCTCAACCATCCCATCCCCCTCCGTCTTAGGTAGCTAACTACTAATCTACTGCCTGTCTAAGTGTTTGCCTGTTCTGGACACTTGTAAATGGAATCATGTAGTATGTGGTCTTTTATGACTGGCTTCTTTTACTTAAAAGGTTTTCAAAGTTTATTTATACTTTAGCTTGTATCAGAACTTTATTTATTTATTTTGCCAGAAAATATTCCATTGTATGGACATACCACATTTGGTTTATCCATTCATCTCATGATGGCTATTGGATTGTTTCCCCTTTCTGCATATTTTTAATCTGTAAAATGGGCAGAGTGATGTCTTCATTGGTTGTGAGACTGTTGATAAAATGTCTAGTATATAGTAGTTGTTCAGTAAATGATCATTTACCCAAACAATTTAAACTATATACCCTTGACTTTCAGTCAGTCTGTGGATTACTTCTTCCTGGTGTATTTTCTGTTTCAGCTCTGGGACCACTGAAAATTGGTGAAGAAATTAATAAAACCAAGCTGAATATACTCCAGTCTAAGTGCAGTTACATCCTCATGGCTATTTAACAGTCCTTATCATATCTTTTGTATATCCATTAATCTTTAATTTCTTCCTTTCTCCATTTTAACATGTAGTAGTGTCTCCTAATTTACTTAGAAAAGGGAAGTCCACCCTACCCATGTAAGCTTTCTTATTGACCCTCTTATTGCAAATCATTTATTCTACTCTTTGCTTTATGTTTCTCTCTTTCTTATTTTGCCTCAGAGGAATAAATATGCATTTTTCTTTCTTAGACTGTTCTACTGTACTCCAATTCATATCCCCATCTAAAATTTAGATGTGTTACTTTTATTTTTTCTTTTTTTTGCCCTTTTTCTCACCACTCTCACACATTGTTATATATTGGTGTCTGGAGGGACACTGCCTGTCAACCAAGGTTCTAATACTCAGATTAGGCAAAACCAGGTAAGCAACACCCAGTACAGACAACCTTAACAAGGCTTGTTTCTGTTTGGGTATGCCATATGTTACAATGTAACTTTTAAAATATGCTTCAGTGTAAAGCAGTAAAGCAAAACTGTTTGAGTTGAATTTCTCTGATTGGAATAGTGAAAACATTTTCTTTTCCATTGTCATATGTTAAGGCCATGTAATATTCAAAAAGAAAAGGAAGATTTTTTTCATGTATCTTTTTATTATGAATCCTAGAGACAAGTCTGACTTATCCTGCAGTTGGTCTTCTCTCTGAGCCACATTGAATCTAAAATGTGCTGAGTTTGTATGGCTTTCATTGGTTCTATATTCCTGTGTGCCTAACCAGCCTGTCAGAAAAGCTTCCTTTTTACCCAATTTAGGTCTCTCCAGATGCAATTCAGTCATTTTCTGTGGTATTGTCTACAAAGATTTTGTATAGCTAGTTGATCAAACTTTCCAGTTAGAGTCAGGAAACTGATTGGTTAGACCAGTGGCTCCTTCCTTCCTTCCTTCCTTCCTGCAGTTCATTGAGTATACTTTTCATGTCTCAACAATTCACCTGTTTTAAGATTACAGGTCATTTATTTCAATATACTTAATTTATTTTTATTTTATTTTTTAAAAGATTTTATTTATTTATTTTTAGACAGAGTGGAAAGAAAGGAGAAAGAGGAGAGAAATATCAGGGTGTGGTTGCCTCTCACATACCCTCTACTGGGGATCTGACCTGCAACCCAGGCATGTGCCCTAACTGGGAATTGAACTGGTGACTTTTTGGTTCACAGGCTGGCACTAAATACACTGAGCTATACCAGCCAGGGCAATTTCAGTACATTTAAAGAGCTGCCCACCTATCACCCCAATCTGGTTTTGGAACATTTCCATTGCCCCAAAAAATACCTGTTTTGGAAGACTGCAGTTCTCTTGTTTCTTTTTTATTCTCACACTACTACCACACTTGACACTATCTACCTTGAGATAGCATGAGACCACACATATTAAGAGTTTAGTCCTACAAGACTGCCCCACTCCCTTCAGAAGCCAACCACAAATCCAGGTTATCACGTGTGCTTATGACTGGATATAAATCAGAGGCTACTGATTAATTTACTAGAGTGGCTTACGGATTCAGAGAAACATTTTACTTACCAGATTACTGGATTACATTCAGGAATAGGGGAAGAGGGCAAGGTATGTGGTGGGAAAGGGGGCATGAAGCTTCCATGCTCTCAGGGCATACCACTCTCCCAAATGTCTGTGTGTTCACCAACAGGGATGCTCTCTGAATCCCATCCTTTTTAAGTTTTTGTTGAGGCTCCATTATATAGGCATGATTGATTAAATCATTAGCGTTTGGTACTTGAACTGATCTCTAGTCCCTCTCCACTCCCTGGAGGTAGGGGTAGGGAGGGACTGAAACTTCCAACCCTCTAATCACCTGGTTGGTTTTCCTGGCAACCAGCTTCCATCTTTAGGTTTTTTCCAAAAGTAACCTCATTAAATATAACAAGACACCTTTATTGGTATCATCACAGGAAATTCCAAGGGTTTTAGGAACTCTGTGCCAGAAAGAAGAATGAAGACCAAATATGTATTTATAATTAAAAATCACAATGTTATACAATACCTCATACCTATTTTGCACTCACTCCTGGTCCCACCTTCTGTACCGGGTAACCACTGATTACAAGTTTGTCTGTAGATTTACCTTTGCTGGATATTTCATATAAATGGACTCATATAGGGGTCCCCAACCCTCGGGCCGCAGACCGGTACAGATCTGTGGCCTGTTAGGAACAGGGCCATGAAGGAAGCTCTCCTGAGCTCTGCCTCTTGTGTTCCCGACCACCACTACCCCACCCCTGTCCATCTGTGGAAAAACTGATCCCTGGTGCCAAAAAGGTTGGGGACTGCTGATATAATACATAGTCTTTTTTGGTCTGGCAGCTTTCATTAGCATATGTGTTTCTGAGGTTTGTTCATGTTGTAGCATATATTAATTTTTTATTGCTCTACCACATTTGGTTTATCCATTCACCAGTTTATGGAAATTTTAATTGTTTCTCCTTTTTGGCCATTATAAATAATGCTGCTATGAATATTTGTATATGTATCTTTCTGTAAACATGTGTTTTAATCTCTTTTTGGAAAGATTCATAGGAGTAAAATTGTTGGTTTGTATGGTAAGCTTATGTTTAATGTTTCAGGAACAGCCAAACTGTGTAATCCCCGTTGTATGTTGCTGGATTTGGCTTGCTGATGTTACCATTGTAAATGGGGTCTTTTCAGTGAGTTGGCAAGAAAAGCAAGGAGACCTACGTATGGGAGGATAAGGCATAATGGTAAGATTTATTGTAGAAGCAAAGTCAAAGGACTGTCTTGGGTTCAGTTCCATCCCTCTGTGAAAGAAGTCAAACTTGTCTTCATCAGGCCCAGAACAAAGGCCAAGGTCCAGAGATTCTCTGCTATTGGTTCAGTCCATGTTAAAGCTTATTCCAAGCTTTGTCCCCATCCGTCTAGCTTAGTCTGTTTCTAGCTGTGCTTCTGCTGGCGCTGTGCCCAGGATCACACTTGGAGTCCACACAGCCTGCTGTGGGCCCCAGGTGGCTGATAGACCCCTTGGCTGAGAGAATGCGCTATTTTGTTGAGCATTTTTATATCTCCATTTTTGTGATGTCCTTGTTTGGTTTTGTGGAAACTGTTATCTTTTCTAGAAGAGTTTGTGAAGTATTGGTATTATTTCTTTGAATGTTTCATAGAATTCAGCAGTGAAGTTGTGTGGGTCAGGGTTTTTCTTTGTGGTTAGCTTTAATTACTAATTCAGTTTCTTCACTTTTTATACATAGGTCTGTTGAGATTTCTATTTCCTCTTGAGTTAGTTTCCATAACTTGAGTTTCTAAATTTTAATTTTTCAAAATTATTTTTTAGCATTAAAATTTTTTTCAGTTACAGTTTACATTTGATATTATTTTATTTTCTATAAGGCTAGTGGTAATGTACCCCTTTTCATTCCTAATTTTGGTCATTTGTCTTCCTTCTTTTTTTCCCTAATCAATCTTGCTAAAGGTTTGCTAATTTTGTTGGTCTTTTTTGTTGATTTTTTTTTTTATTTTAACCTCTTTTCTGTGTTGATGTCCTCTTAATATTTGTAATTCTTTTCTTCTACTTGCTTTGGGTTTAGTTTGCTTTTTTCCTACTGAATTTCTTAAGATGGAAGCTTGCTTATTTAAGATATTTCTTTTTTGATATTGATGTGTACAGCTGTGTTTCTTTTAGTGCTGCATTAATCCATATGCTATAAGTTTTATTTTTGTTTTCGTTTGGCTCAAAATATATTCAGAGTTTCTTTGTGATCCATGGATTATTTAGAAGTGTCTTGTTTAATATTCAAACATTTGTAGATTTCCCAAATTTCTTTTTGTATTCTAATTTAGTACCATTATGATTGAGGAATATTCTTTGTATTCTTTGTATCATTTCAGTTCTTTTAAATTCGAGGTTTCGTTTTATGGCCTACCTTATGGTCTCTCCTGGAGATTATTCCATGCATGCTTGAGGAGAATGTGGATTTTGCTATTGTTGGGTGGCATCCTCTATACGTGTTTGTTAGGTTGGTTAATAGTGTTGTTTAAATTCAGTATTATTACTGATCTTCTATTTACTTGTTCTATACATTATTGAGGGTGGGGTATTGAAGTCTCTTACTGTTTAATTGCCTGTTTCTCCATTTCTTTCATTTTTTCTTCCTCTATTTTGGGGCCGTTTTGTTAGGTGCATATCTTTATATTTATTATGTCTTCTGGTTAAATGTATACTTTTATAAAATGTTCCTCTTGGCTGTGTAACTTTTTTTTTTTTTTTTTTTTTACTTAAACTCTATTTTGCCAGATATTAGTGGATGGGGTGGGGCAAAAGTACGTTTACAATTGTGAGCACACAAAACAGAGTTTATTCTTGTATTATTATTTATTATTGTATTATCTTCCATACAAACAAGTATAAACCTACTTTACTCCAGGTCTGATGGTTACTGTTTGCATGCTGTGTCTTTTTCCATCCTTTCAACCTTTTTGTATCTTGGAATCTAAAGTGTATCTTACAAACAGCATATAGTTGAGTATTCCTTTTTTAATCTAGTCTCACAATCTGTCTTTTTTTAATGGAGTGTTTAATCCTTTCCTATTTAATGTTATTTTTGAAATGCTTGGATTTGCATCTCCTACTTGCTCTTTGTTTTCTGTAATACCTGGTGTCTTTTTTTGATCCTTGGTTGTTCTTTTGTCAACTTCTGTATTTCCTTTTTATAGATTTAATTTTTTTTAATTATATTTTTCTTAGTATTTGTTGTTGGGATTAACCATATGTATCTGAATTTATCA
Organism: Micronycteris hirsuta; assembly: GCA_004026765.1. Lineage (NCBI taxonomy): Eukaryota > Metazoa > Chordata > Mammalia > Chiroptera > Phyllostomidae > Micronycteris > Micronycteris hirsuta. The sequence continues at coordinate 2,427 of PVJI01004667.1, read as the reverse complement.
CAGACTACTTCACATTAATACTAATAATGCTCCATATAGCTTCATTGCCTCCTCTCTCCTTTGTGCTCTTATTGTCATATATATATTACGTTCACTTATGTAAGAAACCCAGCAATACAGTCTTTTAATTATTGTTTTAAATACTGTATTTTTTGTTTTTTAATGTATTTTATTGATTATGCTAATTACAGTTTTCCCAATTTTTTCCCCTTTGCCCCCCTCTACCCAGTACCCCCATCCCCTCTAGCATCCTCCCTTTAGTTCATATCCATGGGCCATGCATATAAGTTCTTTGGCTTCACATTTCCTATACTGTTCTTAAATTCCCCCTGTCTGTTTTGTACCCCCAATTTGTGCTGCTTAATCCCTACACTTTTTCCCCATTCTTCACTTTCCCCTCCCAACTGATAACCCTTCAAATGATGTCCATGGCTATGATTCTGTTCCTGTTCTGCTTGTTTGCTTAGTTTGTTATTTAGATTCAATTGTTGATAGTTGTGAATTTATTGCCATTTTAATCTTCATAATTTTGATCTTCTTTTTCTTAGATAAGTCCCTTTAACATTTCATATAACAATGGCTTGGTGATAATGAACTCCTTTGGTTTTACCTTGTCTGGGAAGCACTTTATCTGCCCTTGCATTCTAAATGGTAGCTTTGCTAAATGGAATAATCTAGGTTGTGCTTCCTTGCTTTTCATAACTTTGAATGCTTCTTCCATTCCCTTCTAGCCTGCAGAGTTTCTTTTGAGATATCAGCTGACAGTCTTATGGGAACTCCTTTGTAGGTAACTTTCTGCTTTTCTCTTGCTGCTTTTAAGATTCTCTCTTGATCTTTAACCTTTGGCATATTAATTACGATGTGTTTTGGTGTGGTCCTCTTGGGTCCCATTTGTTTGGGACTCTTTTTTCTTCCTGGACTTGTATATCTATTTCCTTCACCAAATTAAAGCAGTTTTCTTTCATTACTTTTTTCAAGTAAATTTTCAATTTCTTACTCTTTCTTTTCTCTTTCTTGGACACCTATGATTCAGATGTTGATGTTTAAAGATGTCCCAGAAGCTTTTTAGCCTATCCTCATTTTTTTTAGTTGTTTTTTCTTCTTGCTATTCTGATTAAATGCTTTTCTTATTCCCGGTGTTCCAAATCATTGGTTTGATTCTCTGCTTCATTCCCTCTACTGTTGGTTCCCTGTAGTTTTTTCCTTATTTCACTTAGTGTAACTTTCCTTTCTGCCTGGGTCTTTTTTATGCTGTAGAAGTACCCAGTGAGTTCCTAGAGCATCCTGATAACCAGTGCTTTGAACTCTGTATCTGATAGGTTGCTTATCTCCATTTTGTTTAGTTCTTTTTCTGGAGTTTTGTTCTGTGCTTTCATTTCAGCTGTGTTTGTCTCCTGAATTCGGCAGCTTCTCTGTGTTTTGTTTCTGTGTATTAGGTAGAGCTGCTTTGACTCTCTCTCTTAGAAAAGGAACCTGTAAATTGTGTGGGGAGGAGCCTTAGGTAATTGCCATGGCGGGGCAACCCATGTCACCACTCTGGCTCTGTGTAGGAGAGGGCTCGGAGAGGGGACACTGCTCTTGCCTGGCCTCTGGAGTTTTGCCTGGGAGGAAGCTGTCTCCCAGCACCAGCCCTCTTGCCAGTCACTTCATTTTCTGCCTGTATGCCACTGGTACCCTTCCAGCTGTTGGTCAGTTGCTGAATCCCAGAGGGATTCATGAGATCTGCATGAGTCCTAAGTCGGTTGCGGGTCCTTTAAGAGGAGTCTATTGAGAATCCCGCAGTTTCTCCCGCCACCCCAACCCCCACTGAATTTTACAACCAGAAGTTATGGGGACTTCCTGATGTTGGAACCCTGGGTGGGGTGGTCTTGTCTGGGCCTAGTATCCCTTGTTCCTGAGGTGTATCCCTCCCAGTTTTTACTCCCCCCCCTCACATGGATGTGGGACTGCCCGTTCCCACTCCTCTCCACCCTTCATGTGTTTCTGCCCCTCCCACCTGTCTGGGTGTATGCGGCTTCTTTAAATTCTTGGTTGTCAGACCTCAATACAGCTCAGTTTTCTGACAATTCTGGGTGAAATTTGTTTTGTAGTCTAGTCTGTAATTTTTGCTGTAGTTGTACGTGGAGGCCAGGTGTGTTTATCTATGCTTCCATCTTGACTGGATGTTTAAACAATGTATATCTTTTAAAGAGGAGAAGAAAGAAGAAAAATATAGTCTTATATTAATCAACATATGTACCATTTCTGATACTTTATTTCTTCTTGTGGATTTGGGTTATAGTAGGTATCATTTCCTTCCTCCAGTGTAGCTCCATTCTCTCCTCTCTTTTTTATTTTTTTGCTATTACTTTTATGTATATTACATCTTTATATGTTATATGCCTAACAACTTGTTTTAGGCAGTTACCTTTTAAATCAAGAAAAAAA